>JAJONR010009466.1:0-28135 GCA_029582245.1 Solanum etuberosum
ATCCCTTAACTATGTGCCCCCATAGGTTGATTAGCTAGTGGATCCACTTAAGCTAGAAGTTATGGTCCTTACCTTGGCAAGTAGGACAACCCTTTTTATTGTGGAAGACACCGGGGGATCATGTTATAGCTCACATGGTCTCTATGCCGGTTAAGGCTAATTCTCCACATCAATAATGAACTAAGGTTACTTCAAGAAGTATCGCATATGAGTTCAAGGGTTTTAAAGATGAAGTTAGCTTGCATTGACCAAAATTTTATGACTTATGTCTTATAAATCTTTTATATCATGTTTAGCTTGGTCAATTGCATGTCATGAAATGAAATATCCTTTTTAGCATGTTTTAAATATTTTATGCATGGCTATCATACTTGGTACATTTTTTTGTACTAACACAGACTCTTGCCTAAATTTTTTCCAAATGTAGGGTCCGACAGATAGGTTTCCGAGTCTCGTGGCTAGTGATTGATTTGAGATATTTCCAAGCTTTGGTGAGTCCTCATGCTTCGACGACGGAGTTTATTGTTTTCAGTTTCTTTCATGTATTTTTCTTTTGGAGATGACGTATGGGCTAGGCCCAATTTCATTCTATTGTATTATATGGCTATGATGAGACAAGTGTATTAGACTTCCGCTTTGCTTTTTATAAAATGTTTTAGACTTGGACTATTGTTTTGCTCTTATTGTTCTATTTCTTATGGTATGAGAGCTAAGTGGCTTGTATGGAGTCGTTCGGAGTTCTATACGCCATGTTACATCTAGGGGGTACCCCTGGGTCGTGACAGTTTTCGCCAAGGATTCAATCCTAACGAGGTATGTAAGCTTCCATAGTGATGGGTTCGTTCACCCACACGCAAATCATGATTTATATTTTTGAATTCATCCATAAAGATTGAGAAATTTATGTTCTTGATGAGTGTTCTTGAGGTGTTGTTCTTCATTCTTAAATTATGGTGTTTGGTTGAGTTCTTGAGGCAAGGATCTTGTTAATGTGCATTGTTCATGAGGGTTTTCGAGTAGATTTTCATGTAATTAAGTTGGGTAAACGAATCTAAGCGAGTTTGGAATAAACCATTAGATCCTAGGTGAATTAGGGCGAACAATCGAGAAGAAAAATTCATCGGATTTTTTGAGTAGGTGGCTGGCGCGCCGCGCCAGAAATGCGCTAGAAGTGAGCCTCTGAAGTTTAGGGGCTGGCGCCCCGCGCCACTCAGTGCGCCAGGGTCGCCTGCCCAGTCCTTTTTTTCGTCGTTCGTCCCGTCCTAGTTCCTTTAAAGTGTACCTTCACTCCCTTCCTGATTTTACTATTCTAAATCACATTTAATCATCACGAGATCATTCATATCATGAATCATAACTCTTCAATTCATAATTCAAATTCAATATAGAGTTAAGAGTAAAAGTTTGAGGAATTCTTTTGAGTCGGTTTGAGAAGTCTTTTACAAACTTTTAAAACTTATTTCAAGACTTGAGTACTTGAGTATGAGGATGAGGAGAGTTGAGTTTAATTTTTCAAAATGAATATATGGTAACTAAGTATTCCCAAGAGTAAATGTTTTTACATTAAAAATGAGAGGAAATAACATCGATTTTCAAATGAGTTCACGAGGGGTATTGAGTATAATCTCTTTTAAGAGAACCTTTTGAGTAATAATCTTAAAGTTTGAGGATGAGGAAATGTTTTTAAACATATGAGCTGAGCTATATTATTGGGAGTAGTATTGAACACCGATATGGGGACGAGTTCAAACAACTCAAAGTCCTCATAAATCATGTAGCTAACGTGGGTAGAAAGGGTCATACTTGTTAGATGATTCCTTATTGCTTTTAAGCATAGCTTTGTGGATCCACTTAGTTGAGGATGTCTTATACTCCGGTAAGGTATAGGATAGTTCTGGCAGCGTGAGCGAGACGTTGTATCATCACATAGCTCATAGTGATGGTTGTCGGTTAGAGAATCTCCCAAATAAGAGTAAAGAGTTATTATTGTATACTTTTAAAATACATTGAGTTATTATCTACTGTTTTAAAAGCTTTCTTTATAATGCATTTTTACTGTTGCTTTATATATTGAAATAAGTGGAGTACTTATGAGTTTGAGTATCTTTGAGTTGAGATGAGGTGAGTATTTTATTCCTTTTTATTAGTTCAAGCTTATGTATGTGCTTTAGAGTTCCCCTTGCATGCTCGTACATTCCATGTACTAACGCCATTTGGACTGCATTTTTTATGATGCAGATACAGGAGTTCAGGGTCATCAACATGCACTTCGTTGATACCACCTGGAGTTCGAGTTAGCTTTGGTGAGCCTCCTTGCTTTCGGAGGATTCCATTTATATCTTTCAATTTTGTTAGGATTTCTTGGGTCTTGTCCCGACTTCCATCATAGTTATTAGAGGCTTCATAGATAGATAGTAGTGTTTAGAGGAGTCTTTTTCATTTCTTTTGTTAAATATTTTAAAGACTTGAGTTGCCTATTTGTGGCTAGTTGAATATTCTATTATATTCTGAGACATTTGAGTTAAAATTTTACATTTGATTTCATCTTATGTTGAGTAAGTCTTCCGCTGAGAGTTGAGCAAGGCCAAGGGTTCGCTTGGGGCCAACAATGGTTCTCGAGTGCCGGCCACGTCCAGGGTGTCGTCTCAGGGCGTGAAAAACTTGGTATCAGAGCACAGAGTTCAAGAGTCCTAAGGTGTCGATGAACCCGTGTCGGTAGAGTCTTAGTTATCGGTGTGAAGCGTGCCACATCTATAATAAGGAGGCTACGACATTTAGGAACTATCTCACTTCTTTCATACTCTTTTCATGCGATAGAGTTCAACTCTATAAAAAGGTTCTTTCTAATTCATGCTTGCGCGTATCTTTTAGATCATGCCTCCACGAAGAGCTGTTCGAGGTCATCCTACTAGAAGGAATGTTGATCCTCAAGATCAAGGGGTACCCACTGCACCAGAAGTGCAACCCAAGGAGAGGTCACTAATGCTGAGTTCCAGGATGCTATCCAGATGTTGACTCAAGTTGTGACCAACCAAGCTTGGCAACAAAGAGGGAATCGACCTGATACATCCAGGATCCGTGAGTTCTTAAGGATGAATCCTCTAGATTTCACCGGTTCAAGTGTCACTGAGGATTCAGAAAACTTTGTGGAAGAGTTGCAGAAAATGTTTGAAGTGATGCATGTTGCAGATGCCAAGCGTCTGGAACCAATTGCATACCAACTGAAAGGTGTTGCTAGAGTCTGGTATGACCAATGGAAGAAGAGTAGAGCTGAGGGTGCACCAATTGTGAGTTGGGCTGTGTTCGAAGAGGCCTTCTTGGGGAGTTTCTTTCCCTGTGAGCTGAGGGAGGCAAAGGTAAGAGAATTCCTCACTATTAAGCAGGAATCCATGAGTGTGCATGAGTACAACCTCAAGTTGACTCAACTGTCCCGTTATGCCCTGGAGATGGTTGCTGATATGAGGAGCATGATGAGCTTGTTTGTGTCGAGGTTATCTCGTCTGTCCAACAAAGAGGGTAAGGCAGTGATGTTGATAGGAGACATGGAGATAACAAGGCTTATGATCCATGTGCAGCAGGTTGAGAAGGATAAGCTGAGAGATAGGGAGGGGTTCCGGAATAAGAAGGCTAAGCCAACAGGAAATGAGTCCCGGCAGCAGAAGAGTAATCCGAACCGGTCATCTTTTCAACAAAAGCCAAATGGACCTGCTCCATCATCTGCTAGTGCACCTGCACCAAGGAACAAAGGTGAGTTTATGAATAAGAATTCTCAGAATTTCAGAGCTAGACCTGCATAATCTCAAGGTAGTGTGGCAGAAGGGGGTAATTGGACTCTTGTTTGTGCTAAGTGTGGTAGGAACCACCCAGGAGCGTATCGTGACTTCTCCATTGGTTGCTTCAAGTGTGGTCAAGAAGGTCACTTCATGAGAGAGTGCCCACAGAATAGGAAGGGTAATGGTAATGGGGGTAATAGAGCCCAATCTTCTTCAGGGGCTCCGCCAGACAGAGCTACACCTAGAGGAGCTACTTCAGGGACAGGCGGAGGAGCAAACCGTCTATATGCTATCACCAATCACCAAGAGCAAGAGAATTCACCTGATGTTGTCACTGGTATCATCAAAGTCTTTACTTTTGATATATATGCATTGCTTGATCCAGGTGCGAGTCTATATTTTATGACTCCATACATTGCTATGAATTTTGATATCCTTCTTGAGTAACTTATTTAGCCCTTCAGTGTTTCCACACCTGTTGGTGAGTCTATTCTAGCTGAGAGAGTTGATCGTGATTTTACCATTTATGTCAATCACAAGGACACCATGGCTGACTTAGTTGAGCTAGATATGGTGGATTTTGAAGTTGTTCGAGGTATGGATTGGCTTCATGCCTGTTATGCCTCAGTTGGTTGTAGAACTCGAGTAGTTAAGTTCCACTTTCGTAATGAGCCAGTTATTGAGTGGAGGAGTAGTTCAGCAGTGCCTAAGGGTCATTTTATTTCATACCTTAAGGCCAAAAAGTTAGTTTCCAAGGGGTGAATCTATCACTTAGTCTGAGTTAATGACTCTCGTGTTGAGACACCACCTATTCAATCAGTTCAAGTTGTAAGTGTGTTTCCAGAGGTATTTCCTAATGATCTTCCCGGAGTTCCTCCTGAGAGATAAATAGACTTCGGTATAGATATTCTTCCTAATACTCGTCCTATCTCTATTCCGCCATATAGAATGGCTCCAGCTGAGTTAAAAGAGAAGTTGAAAGATCTTCTTGATAAAGGTTTCATTCGACCAAGTGTTTCACCTTGGGGTGCTCCGGTCTTATTTGTGAGGAAGAAGGATGGTTCACTTAGGATGTGTATTGATTACCGCCAATTGAACAAGGTTACCATAAAGAATAAGTATCCCCTTCTGAGAATTGATGATCTTTTTGATCAAATTCAGGGTCCCACTTGCTTTTCTAAGATAGACCTCAGATCGGGCTATCATCAGTTGAGAGTAAGAGAGAGTGATATTTAAAAGACAACTTTCAAGACACGCTATGGTCATTATGAGTTTCTAGTCGTGTCTTTTGGTTTGACTAATGCTCTTACAACATTCATGGATCTTATAAACAGAATGATTAAGCCTTATCATGATAAGGTTTTTATAGTATTCATTGATGACATTTTGATTTACTCGAGGAATGTGGAGGCCATGCTAGTCATCTCAGAATAGTTCTCCAAATTCTAAAGGATAAGGAGTTGTATGCTAAAATTTTCAAGTGTGAGTTTTGGCTTCAGTTTGTGGCATTCTTAGGCCACATTGTGTCTGGTGAAGGGATACGAGTTGACACTCAGAATATTGAGGCAGTGAAGAACTGGCCTAGACCCACATCTCCAACTGATATTAGGAGTTTCTTGCGATTGGCTAGCTATTATAGGAGGTTTGTCAGGGGTTTTCATCTAATTCATCCCTGTTGACCAAGTTGACTCAGAAAATAGTTAAGTTTCAATGGTCTGAAGCTTGTGAGAAAACCTTTCAGGAATTGAAAACGCGGTTGACTATTGCCCCAATGTTGACCTTACCAGAAGGTACGCAATGATTCGTTTTGTATTGTGATGCGTCCAGAGTGTGTGTTGATGCAGAATGGTAAGGTTATAGCCTATGCCTCTGATAGCTTAAGATTCACGAGAAGAATTACCCAACCCATGATCTAGAGTTGGTTGTTGTAGTGTTCGCTTTGAAAATATGGTGTCACTATCTCTATGGTGTTTATGTAAATGTGTTCACCGATCACAAGAGTCTTCAGTATGTGTTCAGTCAGAAGGAGCTTAATCTCATACAGAGAAGGTGGTTGGAGTTACTCAATTATTATTAAATGAGTATTCTCTATCATCCAGGTAAGGCTAATGTTGTTGCTGCTGCCTTGAGCATGTTATATATGGGTAGTACTGCTCATGTTGAGAAAGGCAAGAAAGAGTTAGCAAATGATGTGCACAGACTTGCACGATTGGGAGTTCGATTAATGGATTCCAATGAAGGCGGAGTGGTGGTTATGAATGGGGCTGAATCATCACTAGTATCTCAAGTGAAAGAGAAACAGGACCAGGATCCTATTTTGATTGAATTGAAGGCAAATATTTATAAGCAGAAAGTGTATTGAGGTATCAAGGTAGATTGTGTGTACCAAAGGTGGATGAACTCCAAGAGAGGATTATGGAGGAAGCTCATAGTTCTAGATATTCAATCCATCCTGGTTCCACAAAGATGTATCGTGACTTGAGAGAAGTCTATTGGTGGAGTAGCATGAAGAGGTGTATTACAGAGTTCGTTGCTAAGTGCCCAAATTGCCAACAAGTCAAGGTAGAGCACTAGAGGCCCGGTGGCAAGGCTTAGAACATAGATCTTCCGGAATGGAAGTGGGAGATGATCAATATGGATTTTGTTACTGGTTTACCATGGTCTCGCAGATAGTATGATTCAATCTGGGTGATGGTAGATCGGATGACTAAATAAGCTTATTTCTTACCGGTAAAGACTACTTTTTTATTAGAAGATTATGCCAGATTATATATTCAATAGATAGTCAGACTTCATCGAGTTCCGGTATCCATCATTTCAGATAGAGGTGTGCAATTCACCGTACAGTTCTGTAAGTCCTTCCAGAAAGGTTTGGGTTCGAAGGTAAATTTGAGTACTGCTTTCCATCCTAAGACTGATGGTCAAGCAGAACGCACAATTCATACTTTAGAGGATATGTTGAGGGCGTGTGTGATCGATTTCAAGGGTAATTGGGATGATCACTTACCTCTAATAGAGTTTGCTTAGAACAACAATTATCACTCTAGCATCCAAATGGGTCCCTGCGAGGCTCTTTATGGGAGAAGATGTTGATCTCCTATTGGATGGTTTGAGGTTGGTGAAGCTGGGTTGATAGGACCAGACTTGGTTCATCAAGCTATGGAGAAGGTGAAGACTATTCAAGAAAGGTTGAAAACAACGCAAAGTCGTCAGAAATACTATATAGATGTTAGGAGAAGAGACTTGGAGTTTGAGGTGGATGATTGGGTTTACTTGAAGGTTTCACCCATGAAGGGTTTTATGCGATTTGGTAAGAAGGGGAAACTTAGTCCCCCTTATATTGGCCCTTACAAGATATCAAAAAGAATTGGTAGTGTAGCCTATGAGTTGGAGCTCCCGCCAGAGTTAGCAGCGGTCCATCCTTATTCCACATTCAATATTGAAGAAGTGTATGGGCGATCCTTCACTTATTATACCTACTGAAAATATTGGTATTAAGGACAACCGATCTTATGAGGAGGTTCCCGTGGAGATACTTGATCGTCAAGTTCGTAAGTTGAGGACCAAGGAGGTAGCATCATTCAAGGTCTTATGGAGTAACCAGTTTGTTGAGGAGGCTACTTGGGAGGATGAGGAGGATATGAAGAAGATATACCCACATCTCCTTTCTCCCGGATAAACTACAGACCAAGGTATCGACTTTTTGTAAAACACTCTTTAAATTGATATGCTATGTTGCGTTAAATTGCATGTTGGGTGTTTCAGATGGGTGTTAGATGTCTCCACCCTTAATTCTACTTTAGAAGGATCCCATTCAAGGACGAATGTTCCCAAGGGGGAGATATTATAACATCTCGGTCTTGGAAAGAACTAATTTTAGCAAGAACTTGGGAAGAGCTAATTTGAGATTTGTTCAAGATAAACTTAAGTTGTGAGTTTTGGATCAACTTTAAATGACCATAAATTTCAGTACAAGATGAGTTAGGTGGCCCATAAGGTATAATATGAAAGATCTCTGAGTCCTCTTTCCAACGCCACCAAGTTTGATAAATTCCGAGTTCGGATGAGGGAGATATGTCCGTTTGAGTTCAACCAGTCCGATTAAGGAAAGTTCATCCGAATTAAAGAGGGGTATTTTGGTCATTTCCTTACCCCATCAGCTTCAAACGGTTTTAGTAATATTTTAGGGGTCTAAACTAAATTGGTTCAGTTTTCACAATTCTAAAATACCCTTAGGGTTTTAGAGAGAATTTCAAGAGGAGAAAGAAAGGAAAAGATTCAAGTGCTCAAGGATTTCTTGCAATTTCGAGGGGTTTTCGCCAAGGATTTGATCCTAACGATGTATGTAAGCTTTCATAGTGATGGGTTTGTTAACGCACAGGTCAATCATGATTTATAATTTCGAATTCATCCATAAAGATTGAAAATTTTAAGTTCTTGATGAGTGTTCTTGAGGTGTTGTTCTTCATTCTTGAATTATTGAGTTTTGTTTAGTTCTTGAGGCGAGGATCTTGTTAATGACCATTCTTCTTGACGTTTTTCAAGTAGATTTTTTTGTAATTAAGTTCGGTAATGAATCTAATAGAGTTTGGAAGAAACCATTCGATCCTAGGTGAATAAGGGCCAAAAATCGAGAAGAAAAATTCATCGGATTTTCTGGGCAGAGGGGTGGCGCACCGCACCAGCAATGATCCAGAAGTGAGTCTTTGAAGTTTAGGCATTGGGGCCCCGCGCCACTCAGTGCGCCAAGGTCGCTGCCCCATCCTTTTTCCGTCGTTCGTCCTGTCTTAGTTCCTTTAAAGTGTACCTTCACTCGCTTCTTGATTTTACTATTCTTAATCACATTTAATCATCATAAGATCATTCATATCATGAATCAGAATTCATGAATTCATAATTCAAATTCAAGATAGAGTTAAGAGTAAAAGTTTGAGTAATTCTTTTGAGTCATTTAGAGAAATCTTTTACAAACTTTTAAAACTTGTTTTAAGACTTGAGTACTTGAGTATGAGGATGAGGAGAGTTGAGTTTCATTTTTTAAAATAAATATATGTGAACGAAGTATTCCCAAAAGTTAATGTTTTTACATTTAAATTGAAAGGAAACATCGATTTCCAAATGAGTTCATGAGGAGTTTTAAGTACAATCTCTTTTAAGAGAACCTTTTGAGTAATAATCTCAAAATTTGAGGATGAGGAAATGTTTTTAAACATATGAGCTGAGTTATATTATTGGGAGTAGTATTGAGCACTGATATGGGGACGAGTTCAAACAACTCAAAGTCCTCATAAACCATGTAGCCAACGTGTGTAGAAAGGGTAATACTTTTTATTTGATTCCTTATTTCTTTTAAGCATAGCTTAGTGGATCCACTTAGTTGAGGATGTCGTATACTCCGGCAAGGAATAAGACAGTTCTGGCAGTGTGGGCGAGACAATGTATCATCATATAGCTCACAGTGATGGTTGTCGGTTAGAGAATCTCCCAAATAAGAGTAAAGAGTTATTATTGTATTTTTTAAAAATACATTGAGTTATTATCTACCGTTTTAAAAGCTTTTTTTATATTGCATCTTTATTGTTGCTTTATATATTGAAATGAGTTGAGTACTTATGAGTTTGAATATCTTTGAGTTGAGTTGAGTTGAGATTATGTGAGTATGTTCTTCCTTTTTATCAGTTCAAGCTTATGTCTGTCTTTAGAGTTCCCCTTGCATGCTCGTACATTCCATGTACTGACGCCATTTGTCCAGCTTCTTTTATGATGTAGATACAAGAGTTCAGGGTCATCAACAGGCGCTTCGTTGATACCACCTACAATTCTACTTAGCTTTGGTGAGCCTCCATGCTTCCGGAGGATTCCATTTATAACTTTCAGTTTTGTTAAGATGTCGTGGGTCTTGTCCCAACTTCGATAATTCTACTTAGCTTTGGTGAGCCTCCATGCTTCCGGAGGATTCCATTTATATCTTTCAGTTTTGTTAAGATGTCGTGGGTCTTGTCCCAACTTCGATAATAGTTATTAGAGGCTTCATAGATAGATAGTAGTGTTTGTAGGAGTCTTTTCCATTTCTTTTTTAAAATATTTTAAAGACTTGAGTTTCCAATTTGTGGCTAGTTGAATATTCTATTATATTCTGAGTTATTTATTTGAGTTCATCTTATATTGAGTAAGTCTTCCGTTGAGAGTTGAGTCAGGCCAAGGGTTCGCTTGGGGACAGCAATGGTTCTCGAGTGCCGGCCATGTCCAGGGTGTAGGCTCGGGGCGTGACATCCATATTCTTCAAAACGAAGAGGCGAAAATGATACATGAAAGCTCTACAGTGGGATAGATATATCATGTTGTGATCTTTTCCATCCCTATACGTATTTCATTGAATATGAAACCACTAATTGGGTTCAGACTAAAAGTAATTTTTATAATGCGTACGTAATAATTATTACTATGTCATAAAAAAAATTAAGTCTGAAGGTTTGTTATTAAATAATGACATGTTAACATCAATGACATTGTTAGGAGTTTCACTAAGTTAGTTCAAAATTTTAATAGGTAAAATGCACTTGAAAGAGAATGCGATTCAACAACTATTGTATATACAGAAAAATTCTATTAACCATAAATATCCAACATATGTATATTTTTTAATCATAGGGGGTTTAAATGGAACCCTTGTTGCTCCCACTTAACTTTGTCACTGTATATATGATTAGATTAACTTAATGTACAATCATGCAAAATGATTTACTTATTCACAACCTACACTCTATATAAAGGCGAAAATGCCTCTCACTAAATTTGTAAACCTTCTCTTGTTAGGATATCACACGCACTTATAACAAAATGTGCTTAAAAGGCAAGTTGATCTCTCAAATAGAAATGAAGCGTTCTGGACATTTGCTTCATGAACACTTCAAATCAAATCCACACAAAATATTTGTCATGTCTCCTGATAAAATAACAAACTTCACAATACATGAAGGTCAATTGAAAAAAACTAACTTTGTTGTTTGCTGGAATTATATTCTTGGTAAGTCACTTATTCATTTCATATTTCAATCGACTTTGGTAAAAGTGAGAAATGAATTAGCTTTCTCTCCCTTTTATAATTTTGTAATGCATTTACATATTTACGTGAAAATAAGGTTAAAAAAAATAAGTAGGGAAAGAGTATTATGAGAAGATGGTTTTCACATATTCTAAAAGCTTACATCATTTTATATAAAAGTTGGGAGATCAAAAGTACGAACGCCTAGTTTCAATTGGTTGAAGAGTACATCGAGTACAATTAATTATTCAAAATATTCTAAAAGAGTTCAAGAAATTATTATCAACCAAAAAATATTGATTCTTCAAATAGTAAAAATTCATAAAAAGGATAGAGTAAATACCAATATTTTTAGTTAATGGTCACAAAGGAATTTTCTAGATAAAATTCTTACAGTATGTTCATTTAGAGTAAGAACCCCGAAATTAAAATTCTAAAGAACAAATAGAATTTTAGATTATAATGTTATTTTTAAATAACATCATATTTCACTGGGTGATTTATTACTCTAACTTAAGTGTGTGTATATATATCATATCAAATATATTACTAAAAGTGGGAGCAGAAAAAGTTGAAAGTTGAAATATCCAAGTATCCCTGTAAAGTTGAGTTACTACAATAATGCCATACAAAAATTATTCTTTTATAAATATTAAAAATTAAATTATTCATTAATTTTATATAAAAAATGTTAAATTTACATGATAAATAGATAATAATCAATATAATAATAAATCTCTTCTACTCCTTTTCGTAAATAATAAATAATTACTAAGTACAATTACATCTTTTCTACTTCCTTTTCGTTTTCATATTAGCTTCATTATATCTCTATACTAAAAAAAAAAAACATAAACAATATCTAATAAATTAAATATTAAATAATAACTGGATCATATTATTATATGAAATAATAAAAGTGAGAAGAACTTAAAATATTACAAATTCATATTTTTATCCAATAGTTCCCTCATTCTTTAGTAGTTTCTTTATTTACTCATAAATAATATATAATTATGCCTTAAATATCTTATGTAACTCCAACACTCAAATACATTCTTTATAATTACTCCCTCTGTCCAACAATAGTTGTCGACTATTGACTTGACACACCCCTTAAGAAACTATAAATAGAAGATAATTTTACTTTATCACTCTTTGAATATAATAAATACAATGTCTTGAAAAATGTAATAGGGAAATGACTATAACTAATGATAAGGGTAAATTATGAACTAAGTGTAAAATTATCCATCATTTCATAAAGTGGACAAGTATTGTTGGACATCCCAAAATAGTATAGTGGACAACTATTGTTGGATGGAGGGAGTATCTTTTATGAGTGACCTTTCACTCCTATAACAGAGACCCCCACCCCCAGCCCCCGCCACCGCCACTTTTTCTTACTTTTTAGGGTTTCTTTCTTCCTTTTTTGGTGATTAATCGTTTTCTCTTCTTTATTTTTTTTTAATTTGCTTTAAATATTTACTTTATAACTTATATCTACTTACTTATTCAATTGATATTCTTAATATTCATAACACTCATGTTTCAGATTCATAACCTCCAATTATTTAATTTAAAACTTTAAGATATCTTTTGGTATTCCTCCATTTTTAGCTATATAATTCGTCTTGTTTATTTCATGAGACCCTTACCCAAAAGCATCATTTTGATTCTGTATTTATAATATTGAAACGCTTATCACTATTATATTATTTAATTCATACTGAAGTTTGACTTGATGAAGAAAATTCTTAAATTTTGATTGGTTGTGGGAGAAGGTGTAGCCAAGAAGTCGAAAAATTATGTACAAATTTTATATATTTCTTTTTTTCAATCTATATTTTTATGATTAAAGTCTTAAGAAGAATATGCATGTTTTTTTTTTAATTTAATTTTTTATATCTTCTAGCTATTAGACTTATTTAATTTAATTTTCTATCAACTTTTGATTGTTGTAAGTTTTTATTTATGTTCAAATTAGTCATTTGTAACTTGATTGTTTACTAAATACTAACCAAAGTTCAAACCATACATGTTTTTAATATAATTTAAAGTGTTCTAACAGATCTGTAAAAAATTACATGGGGCACACGACGTACGTATCCAGGAACTAGTATTTAATAATCATAAGAAACAGATTGATCTAATATTTGAAAGGGATGGTACCTTCGGCTAGAACAAGTTCTCTCATGTGATTTATTTACAAATTTTGAAACTGAAAGGATACAAAATAAGCTCCAATCTCTACAAAGCCCTTCTCACTTTTTTCATTTTGTTGTAAAAAGTATTGTCTATGTAATATGTACGAAGAAAAAATCATATATATATTTCAAAATATATATCCATTTTAATAGTAGAAAGTTGAATAAAGTTGCTTGACGATTGTACAAGATTGAATTTTAATTTTCAGTCATTCCCGAGAAAGTTGAATTAAGTTTACTGAGGCTTGTCACATTTTAGCTGTAAAACGTGGCTCAGAGTAACGAATTATAATACGTTACTCACAATAATGTTTTCTATTTGTTTACTTTATCAGATTTTTGTCTTTTTGTCATTAAATTTTTTCAAATAAAATATAACCTAAAACGTTACTGAGAAATACCTTTATACTAGTATATTTATATATATGAACATAGTGTGTGTATCATGATCAATTATGAAGTTTAGTGTATGTACTTTTGCTTCTTTTGTATCCTCATTTTATTTGGTTTGACAACAGGAGGAAAAGAGAGGCATGCCAAACAAGTCCTACACATAGACGATGATGAAAAATCAATCACTTTCAATTTAATGAAGGATATATGAATGAATTATACAAGTCAATGACAAATACATTGACTACAGAGGAAAAATTGATCACTTTGACTCTTGTGTATGAGAAATTGAAAGAAAATACTCTAGAGCCCCTGGATTTTATGGAGTTTCTTATTGGTCTCATCAAGGACCTTAAGACTCACCATGTTGGGAAATAGATATCATTCCCCATTCCTAATAACATGATGAAGTATTATGACTATCCTAAATCTTTGTTAATAAATAAAATTACTTGGTGTGAGATATGCTTTAGGAGCTTGATGAAGTATTAGTTCGATTGTAAATATCTTTATGAATCAATATAACTGTTTGGTGTGATATATGATTCACTATTTGTGTCCGGCGTGTTCAATGTTAATAATACATATATGATGGGCTTTTCTAAGTGATTACACAAATTTAGATGAAATATTTTCTAGAAAAAATGGTTGATACTTTTTTTTGAAAGTCATTTCTTTGGTGAATTTGATTTGTATCCTCTTAAAAGAATTATAAGTTATTATTCAATTTTTAATAGAGACACTATTTTTTTAATTGTAAATTGTGATTTCTATATTCATTTTGATGTTGTGTGGTAAAATATTCATAACTAATTATCTAAACTAAACAAACACCTACAATTTAATATTTAAAGTGTACTAATTAGATAAACATCCTTACCATATCTACTAGACGTCAGTATAAAGAAAAATAATTAGATAATGATTAATCACTTAGTAGTTTCCAACTAGATTTCCTCACCTCTCTCTCTCTCTCTATTTTCTCCCCATCTCTCCACCCTCTTCTCTCTTTGTCTATCCCCATTTGTTCTCTCCCTCTCCCCGATACTATTTTAACTTTGACTTTATTGTATTTCTACACAATTTTTTCTCCGACTCTAGGAATTCCTTTTTCTTTCCTTTAAACAAAAAATGTTGATTTTCTTAGTAAACACAAAGATATATTACAATTTAATTGATAAGAGAACACCAAATTTGAATGACCATCAAGGTCGTTTTCCCTTTAGTGCATTCTTTTCGATGTTTAGAGAATTCTTATAACAACTGAAAGTCATTCAGGACTTGGAGGGTTGAATAGTACGGTCACGTGGTCGTTTATTTAGTTTTTATGCAAGTTTCACTGTTTCTGAACTTTTAAAGTTTGAACGGTTGATTTCAGTTAAAACTTCAGGTAGACGGCCTCATAAGATGGTTCCTTTAGCTCAGGAACATTTAGTTTGCTCCTGAAGGACCTTCAGTGTGGATATCGAGGCTTCTGAGATCATTTTAAGAAGACTTAAAATGGAGTTTAGGTATGGGCTTGGGACACTCATTTTGTCGAAAAACTTTGGGTGGATGTTTTGACATCTCCATTGAATTAGAAATGCCGAATTCAGTTGTGTAGCGTAATTCATTCGCTTACACAGGGTTCTAAACGAATTCTTAGCACCCCATCAATGATTTTAAGCCTTATGGAACTAGCTAATCTGCATTAGCTGGTGCCGCCCATATTGCTCTCCACATTTGTGCGCCTTTGGCCATATTCGGTCTCCGCGACCGTGAGCTTAGTGTCATGCTTGCGGAGGCTAGTAGAGTTGGCCATCACGTTCGCAGGACTTGTGCCGCATTTGCATAGTCCAAGGGGGGCTGACCCTTTATGTTCATGGCGAGGCACCGCGTTTGCCAAAGCTTAGGGGCCTAACCTTCCACAATCGCAGACTGGGTCCCATGTTTGTGAAGGTCACCTGTGTGGTCTCTGAATTTCATACCAACCCCATTCTTTTAACACTTGATGGAACCTACTATAACCCACTAGTAGGTAAGTCAACCAATATCCCAAAATGACATGTAAAGGGTATAAGAGGAGAAACAAAGCGGAAATAACAATTAACAAGACACATAGCGGAAGAAAATCAATAAATACATGAATCAAAAGATCCCTCCCATAACAAGGAAGTCACAAGTATAGAACTATCAAATAAAGGAGTTAAAGCCCCAAAAGTGGGACAAAAACAAAAGACTTGTCTCAAAATACAAACGACTAGTAAGAAAAATAAAGTTGGAGATAGGTAAGATCCAGAACGCCATGTGCTCAACCTCGCCTCAAAATTCGGCAACTACAGTCTCGATCTCAACATTGATAGATGGTAATTAGACATGCATCACGATACAAATGCAAAGTGCATTATGAGTACAAAAATAACAGACTCAATTGGCATCATAGGCCAACTGAAATATATGATACACATAATTTTAGTTACGAAACATAAGAATTCGTAGAAAAGTTTGTCCACTAAAGTTTTCCATCAAAAAAAGAATTGGCGCCATTTATTGAGCACTGTTAGTCACGAATTTAAAGTTATTAGTGACACATTACTTCGTCACAAATGATGTATCTAATTCGTGACAAATAAATTTTTGTCTTAGAATTAATTAATTTTTTGACGCAAAAAAATTTTGTTTCAAAAAATATGTTATTGCAATAGCGACAAATTAAAGTTTGTAGTTAAATTTATAAGTTTTAGCTATAAAAAATAGATTTAATTGTGACTTTTATTTTCGTCACTAATAATATAAATAATTGGTGAAATCCTTTATTTGTCTCTAATAAATCTGTAATTTAGTGACAACAAAAATTTATCACAAAATATGTAAGGTCTTAAATAACAACGACATAAAATTTGTAGTTAAGTAATTCAACTATTTGCTAAAATCTTCTTTGGCCATGATTGTTCATAATTACTAGTGACGGCTGACAAAAATAATAATACAAGTGCTTCATAAGAAATAGACAGATTCCATTCGTTAATAGTTGATGGGAAAAATTAACCAAGGAGTTCAATCGATTTTGTAATAATGACAAAATTCAATTCATCAATTTTCTTAAATTACGTAATTATAAAATGCATCATTTCAAAAATACAATCTAGGTTATAAGCAGTGAGTCACTACTATCTCCTTCATTAGTAGTCACAGATTGGTTGATAGAGGGTGTTTGTCCTACATTGCTTTCATTCGGGATACTAGTGTTAAGCCACCTTCCATGGAATTTGTGCCTGTGGTTTGAGAGTTTGTAGATGTGTTCCCTACTGATCTTCCAGGTGTTTCTTCGGATAGGGATATTGACTTTGCTATTGACTTAGAGCCGGGCACCAAGCCCATCTCAATTCCTATGTATCGTATGCCTCCAGCATAGTTGAAAGGAATTGAAGGATCAATTGCGAGACTTTTTGAGTTAGGAATTTGTTCGCCCTAGTGTTTCTCCATAGGGTGCTCCTGTGTTGTTTGTAAGGAAGAATGATGGATCCATGGGTATGTGTATTGATTATCGGTAGTTGAACAAAGTGACAGTGAAGAACACGTATCCTCTTTCTCGTATTGATGGTTTGTCTGATCAGCTTCAGGGTGCATCTTTGTTTTCTAAGATTTATCTGAGATGTGGTTAACACCACCTGATCAGATATCCCTAAGACAGCTTTCAGGACTTATTATGGTCACTATGAGTTTCTTGGGATGTTGTTCGGTTTGACTAACGCCCCTGCAACGTTCATGGAGTTGATGAACGGGGTGTTTCAACCTTATTTGGATACCTTTGTGATAGTGTTCATTGGCGACAACTTGGTGTACTCTATCACTGAGGAGGATCACGATCGACATTTAAGGATTGTACTCAAGAGATTGAGGAAAAAGAAGCTCTATGCGAAGTTCTCTAAGTGCGAGTTTTGGCTCAATTTTGTTGCATTTTTGGGACACATGGTGTCAAAGGAGGGTATTCGGGTTGATCCAGCAAAGATTGAGGCAGCTACGGGTTTGACAAGACCTACACCAGTTACTACGATCCAGAGTTTTGTAGGACTTGCGGGCTATTACCGACGATTTGTGTATAGCTTCTCTACAGTTGCATCTCCCTTGACTAGATTGATTTTTCAGAGTGTGGGTTTTAAAGTGTCTGATGAGTGTGAGGAGGGCTTTCAAAAGCTCAAGACCTTGTTGACGTTGACACCTGTTTTGACTTTACCCGAGGAGGGTGTGGATTTCACCATTTATTGTGATGCTTTTGGAGTCGGGTTAGGCAGTGTCCTGAGGTAGAAAGGTAAGGTGATTTCCTATGCTTCTAGGAAATTGAATGCCATGAGAGAAAGTACCTACCCATTATTTAGAGTTTGCAGACATAGTGTTTGTGCTTAAGCTATGGCGACATTATTTGTATGGGGTTTATTGTGAGATTTTCATGGACCATCAGAGTCTTTAGTATATCTTTAATCAAAGAGATCTAAACTTGAGGTAGCGCAAATGGCTTGAGCTATTGAAGGACTTTGACATCATAATCTTGTATCATCAAGGGAAAGCCAATATGGTGGCCGATGCTTTGAGTAGGAAGACTTCTAGCATCATGAGTCTTGACGTTATTAATGTGGAGGAGAGACCATTGGCTGAAGATGTTTAGAGGTTAGTCAAGAGTCTCGTCCAGTTTTGGGTTTCTGAGGAGACGGGTGGTTTGATTACTTTTATTGAGGCTTGTTCTTCCTTAGTTGAGTAGATTCGTGAGCGTCAGTTTGATGACGAGAAGTTGTCTCATTCGAGATAAGGTGATGAGAGGGGAGGGCAAGGAGGCTGTCCTTGATTCTTATTGTGTCTTGTGGATTGGTGGGAGGATTTATGTGTCCAAGGTGGGCCAGTTAATTCGACTGATTCTCTATCAAGGAGGCCCATTGTTCCCGATATTCTATCCATCCGGGTCCGGCGAAGATGTATCATGACTTGAGCCAACACTATTGGTGGTGTGGTATGAAGAGGGATATTTCAGATTTTGTTTCGAGGTGAATGACTTGCCAATAAGTCAAGTGTAAGCACCAACGGTCTGGAGGTATATCTCAGAGGATACCTGTTCCTACTTGGAAGTGGGAGAAGATCACTATGGACTTTTTTGTGGTACTACCTACCACCGTGGGTGGTTATGACTCCATTTGAGTGGTTGTTAATAGGTTGACCAAGTCAACCCATTTGATCCAAGTTCGGGTGAGGTATATGACGGAGAAGTTCGTGGAGCTTTATATCAATCAATGGTGTCCCGGTTTCAATTGTCTCTGATCGAGGTTCCTTGTTCACATCCCCTTTTTGGAAAGCATTGCAACATGGTTTAGGTACTCGGCTAAATATGAGTACAACCTTCCACCCTCAGAAAGCTGAGCACTTCGAGTGGACGATTCAGGTGTTGGAGGACATGCTTCAAGCTTGTGTGCTTGATTTTGGTTCTAGATAAGATCAATATTTGCCCTTAGCAGAGTGCCTACAACAACAATTCTGATTTTCCCACAAATATTTGTTGAACCTCCCTATCTTCATCATCTTCTCGACCAAATGCAATCCAACAAAAGGTTAGTACTTCATCATAGTCTTTCACATTTTTATGTGTTTTATTTACTTTGTAGCATAGAATTCATACCCGAATTCCATCCTTTTGATTTGTACATCATAATTTATGAATTTCTTGGGTTTGGTTAGAGTCAATTCCTTGTCTGATTTGGGATATATAAGTTTAGTCACCCAAGGTTTTTGATCTGATTTGGTTCTCTTTGCTAAAAGTTTTAGGCATTTTCTTTTGATAATCAATGTAATACTTTTAGGAATTTTCAATATACACACTGAATAGTACGTTTAATAATCAGTATAATACTTTTAGCGACATATTTGGTTCTTTATAGTGATTTTGTACAATCTTCATGTGTACGACAATCTTTTTCTGTAAATATGTAAGCTCTCTTTCCCGAAGAACGATATTTTTCCATTGGAATTTGAAACACAATGTTGAAATTTCAATAACTTAATGTAGGAGTTGATCTTGTTCATACTAACAAAAGGTTCTAGTAAAGCTACCAGTACTACTTTGTTGATGGATGTCACGATCCAAAACGAGTCATGAGTGACACCCACACTTAACCTCCTAGGTGGGTGAATCAACAAATTCAAACCCCATCTTATATTAATAGTTGAACTTATGAAACACAACCATAATGCAGAAGCTCAAAACTTATTAATGTGAGAAACAAAATCCTCTAGAGTCTAATACATCTCATACCCAAAACCTGAAAATTATCACATCAAGGACTACTCTCATAATATCAAGTCTAAGAGTATTAAAGACACAAACATAAATAAATCGAATAGTCGATGTTCGAAATCTAAGGACATCATGCCATGACCGAGAGAATCCAATACGAGCTAGAAGGAATAGCTCACCCTGAAATCTTATGTGCTGGAGACTGGCTAGAACTGAGGGCGAGTCGAAGTCGATGATACACTCGCTGCACTCCACAAAGAAAAATGAATAAAACACAAGTAGGGGTTCAGTACAGGGCAACATGTACTGAGTAGATATCATCGACCGACTCAAAATAGGAATTAGTATACATAATGTAATAACATGAAATCAACTATAGCACTTAGCAGGTGACAAGAAACAACCAACATGAACTGAAATAAGTAACTAATCAATCCACAATATCAGGAACACGCATGAAGACTCAGGCCTCCACACCACACTCTTTTGGGAAATGTGTTCTTTGAGATTTAGTACATTAAGTTATTTTAATATGTTTTTCTTTAATATTACCGTGTCGAAATGTGACACCCAATTCAATAAAATCGTGTCTAAACGTGACACGTGATCCAATAACAACATGTCAGAACGTGACACCCGATCCTAATATATCGTGTCAGAATGTAACACTCGATTCTAATATATCGTGTTGGAACGTGACACCTGATCCAATATATCATGCCGGTTTGTGGTACCCGATTAAAATACATCGTTAATTTCTTATTCTTTATCATCACTTCCCACTTCATTGACAATATTTCATCAAGCCTTCTTTATTCAAGGCATCACTTTAATAAAACAAGTTCAAGATTATGGATTTTGCGGTACTGGAATTACATACCAATCACAACAACACATGAATCATCCAAACCACAACAACCAAGTACATATAAAATTCACAATGTCTCTTAATGACTATTAATCACCATAACCTACCTCCACCGAAGAGCTGAAGTCAGGCAAGCTACTTCTCCAATGTTTTTTCAATCCTCAATGCATCAGAACGTTTCTAATCTATCAAGTATATATAATATTCATAAACAAACGAGTCCATAGACATTTATATTGCTACACTTCTAGCCTAGATCCTAAAAATCATCAAGCACAAGTCTATATTTAAGTTCCTAATCCTGAGGTCAATTAATATGTCAAGTCTCCTATTTTTTATATTCAAGCCTACGGTTAAGTCCTAATTCCTTTGAATAGCATATCCTTAATGATATTCGAATAATACAATAAACTTAATATTTAATTATCTATCTTAATATATCAAAACTTAATTTATAATATGATAAACAAATAATATTAAAAATTGAAGAAGACAATAGTTAGTCTCCCCCAGAATCACCCAATAATCACCCTATATACCACTGCACTTCTAATCCCTTTTCCTTTCTTTCTCAATTCTAACCACATATTAATAATATACTCTAATATTTCCATCCATTAACTATCCATTCATTGGCTAAATATTATATCCTCACTTTATTATCCAAAAAAAAAAACTCCATTAACCAATGAACAATAATTCAGACCTATACCACTACTCTTGCACTACATAATTTCTTTACATCACCAATCAGAGAACTAATCAGAATTCAATCACCTACATATAATAAATGTAACTAGAAGAATTGAAGAGAAGTCTCACCTGAAGTCGCCGTACGGTAAGTCCTCTGTCTCGTCTCGTCAGTTCTTTTTTATTTTTCTTCTCTTCTACTGATATTTTATTACCCTAATTATTTTTACATGACTACTTATAAAAGTGATAAAAGTGGCCCAATACTAATTTTAATGCTCATAAGATAAATTCTCATCAAGCAGGACTGAATCCCAACGAATAATGTAGTTTCTATCGCCATGATATTTTTTCAGCATAGACACATGAAATACAGGGTGCACTCCTGAAAAACCTGGAGGCAAGGCCAATTCATAGGCCACCTCCCCACATGCTTAAGAACTTCAAATGACCCAATATACCTCAGACTAAGCTTACCTCGCTTATAAAACCGCATCACACCCTTCACGGGTGAAACCTTCAGCAAGACTTGCTCAACCTCCATAAACTCCAAGTCACTGACCTTCCAACCTACATAATCTTTCTGCCTGCTCAGAGTTGCTAGAATCTTCTCTTGTATGAATTTCACCTTCTCTAATGATTCCCTCAAAAGATCAGTATCCGAAGGTCTCACCTCAAATGCATCAAACTAGCCAATGAGAGACCTACATCTCCTCCCATACAATGCCTCAAATGGGGCCATATCAATACTCGAGGGATAGCTATTGTTATACTAAAACTCTGCCAAGGGTAAGAACTGATCCGAATGACCACCAAAATCTATCATGCATGCACAAAGCATATCCTCTAGAACCTGAATTCTTAGCTCATAATGCCCATCGGTTTGAAGGTGAAATGTGGTACTAAGATCCAATCTAGTACCTAACTTAGACGGTAAGGTCCTCCAAAAATTAGAATTAAATTGTGTACCTTTATCGGATATGATGGAGATCGGAACTCCATGCAATCAAACAATCTCGCGGATATAGAGTTTGGCTAACTTCTCTGCATTATAAGTCACCTTGACCGGAATAAAGTGCGTAGACTTAGTCAACCTGTCAACAATTACCCATGCAGAATCAAACTAACCTAATGTCTTTGTAAGGCCAACCACAAAGTCCATTACAATTCTTTCCCACTTCCATTGAGGAATGGGCATTCTCTGAAATGTCCCTCCAGGCCTCTGGTGCTCATACTTTACCTACTGACAATTTGGGCATTGGACAACAAAATCAACAATGTCATGCTTCATTCTACTCCACTAATAATGTTGTTTCAGATCACAATACATCTTAGGTGCACCAGGATGTATGGAATACCTCAAACTATGAGGCTCTGTAAGAATAGTATAAGTCAAATCATTAACACAGGGCACACATACCCGCCCCCTAATTCTCAAGACGCCTTCCTCATCAATCACAACCTCTTTATCCTCTCCTCGCAATACCATATCCTGAATTCGTCTCAACTATTCATCATCAAACTACTTTCCTTTAATTTTGTCAAGAAAAGAAGACCTTGCCTCCACATAGGCCAAGAATCCTTCTTTCTCAATTACTTCCAACAACATAAAGTCATTAGCAAGAGTTTGAACCTCTCTAGCCAATGGGTGTCTATAAACCTGTGAGTGGTTTAAAGTCCCCATGCTCCCTGCTTTTCTACTTCTGGCATTGGCCACAACATTAGTTTTTCCCGGGTGATATAATATAGTAATATCATAGTCTTTCAGTAACTCCATCCACCTCCTCTGCCTCAAGTTCAAGTCCTTCTGAGTAAACATATATTGTAAACTGCGATAATATCTATACACTTCACACTTGACCCCATATAGATAATGTCGCAACTACTTCAATGCAAATACCACTATAGTCAACTCCAAATCATGGGTCGGATAGTTACGTTCATGCACTTTAATTGCCTTGAAGCATAGGCAATTACATTCCTCTCCTGCATTAGCACTGCACCTCAACCTGAATAAGATGCATCACAATAAACAATGAAATTCTTACCTTCCACGGGTAAGGAAAGAATCGGTGTAGTAGTATATAAGGTCTTGAGTTTCAGAAAACTCTCTTCACACTCATCCGACCATATAAATTGAACATTCTGCTTGGTCAAATCGGTCAGCTGGGAAGCAATGGAATAGAATCCCTTGATGAATTGGTGGTAGTGACTAGCTAGACCAACAAAGCTCCTTACCTCAGAAACATTAGTAGTCCTAGCCCAACTCTTCCCTACTTCAATCTTCTGGGATCCACCATTACTCCATCCTTAGAAACCATATGCCCCAAGAAGGACACCAAATTGAGCCAGAAATCACATTTGGAGAATTCGGCATAAAGTCTTTCCTCCCTTAACAATCCCAATACAATTCTCAAATGCTCCTCATGTTCCTTCCTGCTCTTTGAGTAGATCAGTATATCATCATTAAATATAATAACAAAGAGATCCAGATATGGCTTAAAAATTCCATTCATCAGGATCATGAAAGTAGTAGGGGCATTCGTAAGCCCAAAAGACATTACTAAGAATTTATAATGTCCATACCTGGTTCGAAAAGCAGTCTTTGGCACATCTGTTGCCCACATTTTCAATTGATGATAACCAGACCTCAAATTAATTTTAGAGAACACACAAGCACCCTATAGTTGATCAAACAAAACATAAATGTGAGGAATGGGGTACTTGTTCTTAATAGTTACCCTATTAAGCTGCTTGTAGTCTATGCACATCCGAAAACTATCATCCTTCTTCTTCATAAATAAAACAAGAGCAGCCCAAGGAGAGGCACTAAGTCTAATAAAACCTTTACCCAACAACTCCTGAAGTGGGGCCTTTAACTCCCTCAACTCAGCTGGGACCATTCTATAATGTGGAATGGAAATGGGGTGAGTCCCCGGCTCTAGGTTAATACAAAAATTAATATCCTTTTCTGGTGGCATACATGGCAGGTCTGCAGTAAAAACATCCATAAACTCACGGACTATCAAAACAGACTCAATCGAAGGCACTTTTGAAGTATCATCCCTGAGATGGGATAAGAAAACTGAACAACCATTACTCACAAACCTCTTAGCACGAAGAAAAGAGATAACACGAAATGGGGCGGGAATATAGTCACCCTCCCACACTAGCAGATCTATTCCAGGCTTGGCCAAAGTCACAGTCTTAGCATTACAATCTAAGTAGCAAAATTTGGAGAAAGCCATGTCATACCCAGAATTACATCAAAATCAACCATCTCTACATAAGTTTTTCTCCCCACAAAAGTCACAAGGCAAGAACTATACACCTTTTTAACTAAAACAAACTCACCAACAGGAGTAGAGACACGAATAGCCATGTCAAGCAAGTCATAATGCAAATCAAGTCCATTAGCTAAAGAGGAAGATACATAAGAAAACGTGGATCCAAGATCAAACAATACATAAGCCATGCAATCACAGACCAGAACAGTACCTGTGATAACAACATCGGATTCCTCTGTCTCTGGCCTTTTGGGGAAAGCATAACAATAGGCTCTGTCACCTGTCCGTTCATTGCCTTTGCTGGGCTGCACTCCAGTAGTTCCACCCTGCCCGCCACCTCGGTCGAATTGGTGACCACCATTACCTTGGCTATCACGTCCTCCAGAATGATGGCCTCTACCATAACTATCCCTACCTCTAACTGTTGTGGATCTGTAACTCGGATCATACCGAGCCTGACTCTACCTCATAAAATATTTCCTATTGTGCCCAGCCTCACCACATCCATAACAAGTCCTAGAGTCAAGAGTAGGTCTCTATGAAGACGAAGAAGACTGAACATAACCCCCAAAATCAAAAAAAAGCTGCTTGATCTGTGATAGACCCTCAGCTGAAACCTGTAATGCAGAATGAACAGGACGGGATGGATAACCCCCACAACCTTGTCCTTTAGAGTAAGAACAACTAAACTCACCTCCCTTATGGAACTTCTTAAATGTTGACACCTTGGTGAAGTCATCTGGCTTCACCCCTTCTACCTCTATCATAAAACCAACAACTTCTTGAAAGGATTTTGCAGAAGCAGCCACCTGTAAAGCTGGAATCTACAAATGTGACCTCAATCCCTTCACAAAGCGGTGAATCCGCTCTTGCGGACTGAAGCAAAGATGAGTAGAAAACCTGGATGAAGCATAAAATTTGGCCTCAGAAGCTGCAACAAATACCTTCCCTCGCTCTATGTTCACGAACTCATCTCTCATCTGGTCTCTCAAAGTCTAGGGTATATATTCTCTGTGAAGAGGTTATAAAATGCTGCCCAAGTCATAGGCGGTGCCTTTTATCGATAGACACTCATCATGAGACCGCCACCACATTTTTGGCATCCTCTTGAAACTAGGATGTCGCAAACTCAATACAAAATTGCTCCACTATGTCCATCTTATGAAGAAGCTCATGACAATTCATAAGGAAATCATAAGCATCTTCATATTCAACACCCTTGAAGACTGGAGGTTTTAATTTTAAGAACTTAATAAAGAGATCATGCTGGTCACTAGTCATAATAGACAATGTAGTCAATCGGGGAAACATGCATGTTTCCAAGGATGTATCCATGCAGGGAGCCACAACAACTACATGTTGTACTCCCAAAACCTGAGGTGGTGGTGCAAAAAATGCTGGGGTTCTTAGCCCTAATCAGATAACCCACTTAGATAAGTGAGAACCTGATTGATCATCTTTGAAAAGGCTGGGGTGGTGCTTCCTTCTAGTGAATCTGCTCATTCTCCATCTCACCTCCCTCTCTTGCTACATCATCGGCCAGAGAAGGGGTCACTGCTCTATCCCTAGTTAGACTAGTTGCTTGACCTTTGCTCCTGGTAGGCTTTCTCCTGCGACCTCTACCACAGCCTCTTGCCACTTCTCCCCCTCGGGCTTCAACCCCAATAGTTGGCTCAGGCGCGTCCACTCTTGCTGGTGTTGGTGTTGCCACATTGGTTGCTCTAGTTCTTACCATCTGCAAAAAGTAGTGAAGAAGGTTAGATACCAATTTGTATCACCTAGATACCAATTGGATTCAAGTAATAGCACGGAATAAAGAAACAAGGAAATGAGCTTTCCTAAAGTCCTATAGCCCCCCAAAGAAAAGTAAAAGTGTCCCCGTACCGGTCTGTAAGACTCTACTAGACCTGTCCTTTTGTGATGAGATCACCGAGCCTAAGGCTCTGATACAAAATTTGTCACGACACAAAATGAGTCATGAGTGTCACCCACACTTAACCTCTTAGGTTGGCGAACCAACGAATTCAAACCCCAATTTATATTAATTGTTAAACTTATGAAACACAACCATAATGCGGAAGCTCAAAACTTATTAATGTGAGAAATAAAATCCTCTAGAGTCTATTACATCTCATACCCAAAACCTGAAAGTCAACACATCAAGGACATCTACTCTCAAAATACCAAGTCTAAGAGTATTAAATACACAAACATAAATAAATCGAATAGTCTATGTCCGAAATCTAAGGACATCATGCAATGACCGAGAGAATCAAATACGAGCTAGAAGGAATAACTCACCCTGAAATCTAATGTGCTGGAGACTGGCTAAAGCTGAGGGCGAGTCGAAGTCGATGGTACATTCGATGCACTCCACAAAAAAATGAAGAAAACACAAGTAGAGGTCAGTAAAGGGCAACATGTACTGAGTAGATATCATCAGCCGACTCAAAATAGGAACCAATATGCATAATGTATTAACATGAAATCAACTATAGCACTTAGCAGGTGAGAAGAAACAACCAACATGAACAAGTCACAACAATACTAAATAAGTACGTAATCT
Source organism: Solanum etuberosum (assembly GCA_029582245.1). NCBI lineage: Eukaryota > Viridiplantae > Streptophyta > Magnoliopsida > Solanales > Solanaceae > Solanum > Solanum etuberosum. The sequence goes on from JAJONR010009466.1 coordinate 27,089, forward strand.
ATCCACAATATCAGTAACACATATGAAGACTCAGGCCTCCACACCACGCTCTTTTGGGAAGTGTGTTCTTTGAGATTTAGTACATTAAGTTATTTTAATATGTTTTTCTTTAATGTTACCATGTCGGAAAGTGACACCCAATCCAATAATATCTTGTCGGAACGTGACATATGATCCAATAATACCGTGTCGGAATGTGACACCTGATCCCAATATATCGTGTCGGAACATGACACCCGATCCATTATGTCATGCCGGTTCGTGGAATCAAATCCAAATATATCATTAATTTCTTATTCTTTATCATCACTTCCCACTTAATTAATAATATTTCATCAAACCTTCTTTATTCAAGGCATCAGTTTAATAGACCAAATTCAAGATTATGGATTTCGCAGTATTGGGATTACAGACCAATCACAAGAACACATGAATCATCCAAACCACAACAACCAAGAACATATAAAATTCACAATGTCACTCAATGACTATAAATAACTATTAAGAGTCTATCTTTCACATAGAATAAACCACAACCTACCTCCACTGAAGAGTTGAAGTAAGGCAAGCTACTTCTCCAATGCTTTTCCTTTCCTCAATGCCTCAGAATGTTTTCAATCTACGAAATATACAATATTCGTAAACAAATGAGTCCATAGACATCTATATTGCTATACTTCTAGCCTAGATCCTAAAAATCATCAAGCACAAGTCTATATTGTAGTTCCTAATCCTGAGGTCAAATAATTTGTCAAGTCTCCTATTTCTTATATTCAAGCTTAGGGTTAAGTCTTAAGTCCTTCGAATAACATAACCTTATTGGTATTCAAATGATACCATTCACTTAATATTTAATTACCTATATTAATATATCAAAACTTAATTTATAATATAATAAACAAATAATATCAAAAATTGAAGAAGAAAACGGTTTGTCTCCCCCAGAATCACCCAGTAATCACCCTATATATCACTGCACTTCTGATCCCTTTTCCGTTCTATCTTAATTATAACCACATATTAATAATATAATATAATATTTCCATC
>JAJONR010009467.1:0-23216 GCA_029582245.1 Solanum etuberosum
AACCTCTAAACTTTGCTGAAACTTATAGAATCTTGTATTCTCTGCATTGTATGTGTTGGGGAGTAACAAGAATGAGGTGATGGGTTAAATTGCTCTTATTTATTGATCTTAATGATTGAAAGGGGATTAATAAGAAAAGGCAATGTGTTGATAATAGTGTATTATGAATTGCCTTGAGTGTTGATTTTGAATCAGTGATTGATGAAATACTTTGATAGTATTATTGTGGATGTGAATTGCCTGAATTGCTATCTCCTCATTATTGTGTGAATATGCTTATTTTCATTAATGTTAAATATTGTGATGAGATGTGTGGAGATTATACTGAGGTCTATTCCGACGAGTGATATTCATACCAAGGTCTATTTAGTAAGTATATTGATGTCAAGGTCTGTTTCGGCATGTGTGATTGATAACGAGGTCTATTTTGGTATGTGATATTGATGCCAAGGTATATTTCGGTAAGTGGTATAGAGGTTGAGGTTCCTTCTAGTGGTTCCATGGATCTTGGGTGTTCCCATGGATCCCGACTTGATACTTCTGATTAATGTACTTGATAACTGTGATTGATGTACATGATACTTATGATTAATGAACTTGATATTTGTGCTTGATCAACTTGATACGTGTAACCGTTGAACTGTAACTGTTGACTGTGATTATGAAACATTGTGATCTTTGTATTGTAAATTGTTAGGTTTGACTGATTTTTGTGCAAGTTGTAGTTGCAGTGGTTCGGTTGGAACGGAAGAAGTACTCATATTCTAGACTAGTTTTATCTTGTGTTTAGTGGATTTCTTGTTGGGTACTGTGTTGTTTGGTACTCACTCTTTGCTTTTACACTTGTGTAGGTTCTGCGCCTGTATCTAAGTGATTACTCTTCTTCTTCTATTTTTTTTTAGGCTTTCTTAAGATACATTGAGAGGTAGTTGTTTTGCATCCCAGTGGGCCCTCTTGTTCCTTACTTATGTTATTGTTCTATTCGAGAAACAAAGGCATTAAGAATTGTATTTATTTTTCAAATTTTGTATTTTACATTAGTGACTTTTACACGTGACAACTAGGTTTGGCGTTATGTTGAGCATGACTAAGTTTTTCAGCGCTTATGTTATTGTTAGTTCATTTCCACATTTCTATCGTGTTGTTGGGATTTAGGTTGAATTGTCTTGGTGGAATAAGAGAAGTGTCATCACGTCCATTTTTGGATCCTGACATACGACCCGTAGGAAGGGTTCCAGACTTGGTGAAATATTTTTGAAACCTAGGACTCTACGGATGGGACACACAGACCGTAGGGAGGAGTTCGTGGTTTTTGATACAATTTTTGGTCTCCAGTATCATGTTCTACAAATGACTAGTACGTTCCGTAAAAAGTTGTATGGACCGTAGGTCAGTCCGTAAAGGTTGTTTGACAGTTTTAGAATAGGGTTATTTAGGTTTTTCCTACCCTTTTAACACCTAAACTACGTCATTTCTAGAACATTCTAAGGTCTTATAATTGATTTTATTCTTCAAATTAGCCTATTTCTCTCTCATTCACTCAAACCCTCAAAATTCATCTTGGTTTTCTCTCCAAATTCTCTCTAAGGATTCTCTCAAGTGGATTAGGGTTCTTCAAGCCTTCACGTCTCCTTCTCTAATTCCGAGTTAGGATTCATCAAGGTATGTGATAAGTTCATCAATAGATTCTCCTTCATCCATTGAGTCCCAAAGATTTCTCAAAAAACTCCTCTAGGATTTCACCCAAATTCTAAGGGTTTTATATGATTCTTCATGGGTTCAGTTGTTTATGATTCAATAGATTATTGGGTCTTATTATGCATGATTTGATTCAAATTATATGTTTTCAAAGTATTTCATATGAACCCATGCTTTATGTCTATTTTATGATCATGAATTGAAGATTGAAAGTATGCATGCATGAAGGAATTGTAGTGACTATGATTCTATGGTGCTTTCGAATAAAGTATCTCATATTTTTATGAAAATTAGGTTTACTTCCGATTGAAGTATTCTTCTTATGAAAGATTTCACTTATTTAGCCACTTTAGAATGAAGTGTGATTTTACTATGAAAAGATTATCATAATTAGATGCTTTTGATTAAGTGTCTTTTAAACATCGAATATCTTATGAAATTGTGGTATTTTAGAGGAGTTATTCTTATGATTTATGAAGTTTTATGATTGGATTGGTACTATTAGATTCTTATCTTTCCAAGTTTTATGATAATTATATGATTATCCTTTATGATTTTTGTTGGGAGTTTACTTAGTACCGAGTAGATTTGGGTGAATCCCAAAGTCCTTGAACTACGTGCCCCTTTAGGATATCCCAAATGAACAAATTAGCTAGTATATCTATCTAAGCATAAGAAAAAGGTCCTTACCTTGGAAACTAGGACAATCTCTTTTCGGTGTGAGAGTAAGACATCGGATTCCATGTTATAGCTCAGATGGTCTATGCGGGTTAATGGTAAACATCCCAAAAAAGTTATGTTTTCTCACTTAGCTTATGTTTATACATATGTTGTGATTCTTATATTGCATTAACCATTTCATGATTTGTGAATTAAGCTTATCCGATTTATATGTTTTCACTTGGTCATGCATTATCATATTTCGAACTCATTACGTCATCATGTTTATGTATGTTTCCCATATTCAGTACATTCAAAGTACTAACACATATATCTCTTATGCATGTATTGTTTCATAATACAGGTCCTGACGTTCCTTCATCTGATCGTGGCTAGTTGGACTGATCAACTTTTTAAAGAGATTTAGTGACTCTTCATGTTTTGGGGACCTTACCACCACATGTCTTTTATCATTTTCATGTCATTTCAATTTTAAGATTTCTTTCGTGAACTAGGGATTTGTCCTAGTCATATCTATGATATAGAGACTTGTTGTCAGACTTAGTATGTTTCCGCTTATGAGATAGTGTACTGTGATTTTTGGTATCTTTTATGAGGTTGATGTTGAGACTTGTATCTCACTTCCATGATTTATTAATGTTTATTGTTGATGTTAGTGTTATGCTTATGTCAACTGGCTTCTTTAGGGTCTTTCGGGATCCTATTTGCCATGTCATGTCTATGAGGTAGTTTGGGTAGTGACAAACTTGGTATTCAGAGCATCGGGTTTTAGTGGTTTCAGGAGTCTGACAAGTTGCATCGAGTAGAGTCTTGTTCATAAGTGTAAAACGTGCCATATTTTTGAATTGGAGGCTACAAGACGTTTTAGGAAACTTGACTTCTTTCATTACTCTAAATTTGTGTGATAGAGTTGAACTCTATAAGGGTCTTCCTCCTAACTGTTGTTCTATGCATTTTTAGAAGATGTCTCCGAGAAGAGCTCTGTAGGGAAGGAATACTAATGACAATGTAGAACCCAAAGTTCCTCAAGCTCTGGTTTATCCTTTAGCTGAGCAAGTCTCACGTGTCAAGTTTACAGAGGTTTTCCACGTGTTGGCCCAAGTCGTGACTGCTCAACTAATAGAAAGGTTGTGACTGTCATGAAATCAATAGGGGTTACGACAACAGCAAGGGATAGGGACTTCACGAGTGTGAATCCTCTTGAATTTCATGGTTCGAAAGTGGATGAGGATCCACAAGAGTTCATTAAGTGAATCCATAAGATTGTGGAGATTATGGGTGTGACTTTGGTTGAGAAGGAGGATTTGGCTATTGTAACATCCCGTATGCTAGAACTACCAAAGTGCATAAATTTTAGAAGTTGCAGGTGCCACCGACGGGGCAACCTACGGATCGTAGGGTGACCCACGGACCATAGGTGGGGTCCATAGTGAGCCACATGCAACCACCTCCCCAGAACCCCAGAAAATCCAACCAAGTCATGACCCACGGCCAGACCTACGGACTGTAGGTCAGACCACGGGCCGTGGTCTAGGTCCGTGGATCGTGGCCTTCAGGTCCGAGCCCCAGACTTTTATGGATTTAATGAACAGGGTATTCAAGCAGTATTTGGACTTGTTCATTATCGTCTTTATTGATGATATGCTCATTTACTGTAGGAATGAGGAAGAACATGTGACTCATTTGAGGGTTGTCCTTCAAACTCTCAAAGATCGCCAATTGTTCGCTAAGTTAAGCAAATGTGAGTTTTGGTTGCAATCTGTTGCTTTTCTTGGTCATATAGTGTCTAGCGAAGGGATCCGAGTGGATTCTCAGAAGATTAAGGGAGTGAAGCAATGGCCCAGACCCACCTCTCCTACAGATATCAGAAGTTTCTTGGGTCTAGCAGGTTATTACAGAAGGTTCGTGGAAGGATTTTCATCCATAGCTTCTTCATTGACTAAGTTGACTCAGAAGAATGTCAAGTTCCAGTGGTCAGATGAGTGTGAGAAGAGCTTCGCAGAACTGAAAACTAGGTTGACTACAGCTCATGTTTTGACTCTACTAGAGGGTTCGGATGGTTATGTGATCTATTGTGATGCATCCAGAGTCGGCCTAGGTTGTGTGTTGATGAAGCGAGGTAAGGTTATAGCTTATGCTTCTAGGTAGCTTAAGGTGCATGAGAAGAACTACCCGACTCATGACCTCGAGCTTGCAGCAGTGGTGTTTGCACTTAAGATTTGGAAACACTACTTATATGGTGTTCACGTAGATGTGTTCACAGACCATAAAAGCCTTCAGTATGTTTTCACCCAGAAAGATTTAAATCTTTGCCAGAGGAGATGGCTTGAATTCCTCAAGGACTATGACATGAATGTGCTTTACCATCCTGGTAAGACCAATGTTGTAGTTGATGCTCTTAGTAGACTATATATGGGTAGTGTAGCGTATGTTGAGGAAGAAAGGAAGATATTGGCAAAATATGTTCACCGGCTTGCTCTCTTAGGAATTTGCCTTATGAGCATATCAGATAATGGTGTAACAGTTCAGAATGGGTCAGAATCTTCATTGGTAGCGGAGGTTAAGGAAGCAAGACAGTGATCCAATATTGCTTCAACTAAAGGGTGCAGTTCATCAGCAGAGAGTTGAGGTTTTCCCCCAAGGAGGAGATGGTGTGCTTCACTATCAGGGTCGATTATGTGTTCCTAAGGTGGGTAAGTTGAGAAATCAGATCCTTACAGAAGCCCATAACTCCAGGTATTCTATTCATCCAGGCGCCACTAAGATGTACCGTGATCTGCGGGAAGTCTTTTTGTGGAATGGCATGAAGAGGGACATAGCAGATTTTATGGCCAAGTGCCCAAATTGTCAGCAGGTGAAGGTAGAACATCAGAAACTAGGAGGTATGACTCAAGAGATTGACATTCTTACATGGAAGTGGGAAGTAATAAAAATGGACTTCATTACAGGTTTACCTCGTACTCGCAGACAACATGACTCCATTTGGGTGATAGTTGATAGAATTACTAAGTCTGCTCACTTTTTGGCTGTCAAGACTACAGATTCGGTGGAGGACTACGCCAAGCTTTACATTAATGAGATAGTCAGGTTGCATGGGGTTCTTTTGTCTATCATCTCAGATAGAGGTCCTCAGTTTACCTCTCATTTATGGAAGTCATTTCAGAAAGGTCTTGGTACCCAGGTAAATCTCAGCACAGCGTTTCATCCGCAGACGGATGGCCAGGCAGAGCGTACCATTCAGACCTTAGAGGACATGTTGAGAGCTTGTGTGATCGACTTCAAGGGTAGCTGGGATGATCACCTTCCTCTTATAGAGTTCGCCTACAATAATAGATACCATTGCAGCATTCAAATGCCCCTTTATGAGGCATTGTATGGGAGTAGATGCAGATCTCCAATTGGTTGGTTTAAAGTAGGTGAAGTAGTCTTGATAGGGCCAGATTCGGTTCATGATGCTATGGAAAAAGTTTAGCTCATCAGGGATCGACTTAAGACAACCCAGAGCCGCCAGAAGTCCTATGCAGATGTAAGGAGAAGGGACTTGGAGTTCCAAATTGATGATTGGGTTTTCCTGAAAGTGTCACCTATGAAAGGGGTGATGAGATTTGGCAAGAAAGGGAAGCTCAGTCCTAGATATGTAGGCCCTTAAAAGATCTTGAAAAGGGTTGGTAAAGTGGCTTACGAGTTAGAGTTGCCAGCAGAACTATCAGCAGTCCATCCAGTCTTTCACATTTCGTTGTTGAAGAAGTGTGTGGGTGATCCAGCATCCATAGTACCTTTAGAAAGTGTGGCTGTGAAAGATAGTCTCACTTATGAGGATGTTCCAGTTGAGATTATTGATCGTCAGGTTCGAAGGTTGAGAAATAAAGAAGTCGCTTCAGTTAAAGTTTTGTGGAGGAGTCATTCAGTAGAGGGAGCTACTTGGGAAGCAGAAGCAGCCATGAAAGTCAAGTATCCTAATCTCTTTCCTTCTAAATCCATTCCAGCTTGAGGTAATAGTTCCTCTTTAATTTTTCAGTTACTCATGCATATATTCAGTCTTAGTATCATGTTCCTCCAGTTTATACTTGCATTTTCAGCGTATTTGCATGTTCTTGGAACTTAGTTCAGTCAGATTTCAGTTTTCAGAAATTAGTGGTAGGATTTGCAGCTCTTTGCCTCAATATTCAGGTAGTTTAGTCTTCATTCGAGGACGAATGTTCCCAAATGGATGATAATGTAACACCCCGTATGCTAGAACTACCAAAGTGCAGAAATTTCAGAAGTTGTAGGTGCCACCGACGGGGCCACCTACAGACCGTAGGGTGACCCACGGACAGTAGTTGGGGTCCGTGGTGGGCCACTAGCAACCACCTCCCCAGAACCCCAGAAAATCCAGCCAAGGCACGACCCACGGCCGGACCTACTCACCATAGGTCAGACCACGGGCCGTGGTCCAGGTCCGTGGATCGTGGCCTTCAGGTCCGAGCCCCAGACGCCATTCGGTCTGGCCCGTCGGTGACCCCCGACAGCTTTTAAGTCAGGGGTCGTTTGGTATTTTTCCAATGCGTTGGACACCTAAACTACGTGGTTTTAGTCAGTTTAAGCCTAGTAACTTAATTAGAATCTACCCTAGTCAATTTATTGTCCAAAATTCATCTAATTAGAACGAAAAGATGAGAAAGCAGTCGAGTAGCCCTAGTCCAAGAACGCAGCAAGGTTTCATCTATTCCAGCTCTGAAATGGAAAGATTTCTCCGTGAAATTCGTCACCAGGTATGTGGGATTTCACTAGTGGATTCCTTTCACCCATTGGGTCCCTAGAATTCAGTCAGATTCTTGATTCCCTTCATATTGCTTATACCTAGGGTTTCTAGAACTTCAAATTACTGCTGTGATTTAGCTGTTAGATGAATCCTAATCAGAATATTACGTTTTCGTAGCTATGATGCTTAATCCTTCCTTGAAACTCAGAACCCTAGTGGTGTTGATTCGTTTAGTTCATAAATTACACTTGCTAGGTCAGTTTATACAGATATACATGCATCAGTTTACAAATGTTTAATTATCATTACATTAATGTTGCATTTTCAGTTAGCATATCAGAATCTTGAGCTATCCAGTTATTTCAGTTATGTGGTATTTTATACATTGTATTGGAAGTAGGCTTGATACCGAGTTGGACTAGGGTCAATCACCCTCATAGTCCCAGAACTACGTGCCCACATAGGTTAAGTCCCCTCTGTGGGTATTATACTTAGTGATCACGCCAGTCATGCCTCTATACCCTTGGCAAGGTATATTGGGTCCTCTCGATGGGGCGTATACATCGGATTCCACGTTTAGCTCACATGGTTTTATGTCGGTTATTAGTAGCTCCCACAGTCAGTTTCTAGTGTATTGACCAGGTTACCAGTTACATTTCAGTATTCAGTTTCAGCATGTTATGTACTTGGTCATTGCATACAGTTTAGTTATATTCAGTATATCTCAGTATCTTTATCATGTTCAGATTATACCTTTGCTCAGTATGCTTTGTTCAGTTATATGTTATTCAGCTTTATCCTATCCTGCATGCTCAGTACCTTTCAAGTACTGACGCATACTCTGTGCTACATCTTCTCGTGATGTAGGTTCAGGTCCTCAGCACTCAAATCACGCATAGATCGGTCCCCGATCTCCAGTTCAGCAGCTTCAGTGGTGAGTCCTCATCCTTCGAGGATAATAGACATGTTTCTATATTTAGTCTTTTCATTTCAATTTTCAGTATTTTCTAGAGTTAGCTGGGGGCATGTCCCGGCATCTCTAGTCAGTTAGAGGCAAATTTCAGACATAGTACTAGATTCAACTTTAGTTTTGAGTTTGATCTTTCAGTTGTTATTAAACTCATAGTTTCTTTATATTCAGACAGTATTGGTTATTCCCCATCATTTCAGATTCTCATGTTTTTAGTTTCCGTACTGTATTTGTTTAAGTATGCTTATGATATGCCAGCTCAGGGTTTGCTTAGGGTCACTCGTGATCCTCGGTCCCATGTTTATGCCCTGGGGGTAGCTTTGGGGTGTGATAGCTATTTATCAATGGAAAGGGATTTTTCAAGTTTGTATGATCAATGGAAGGAAGAAAGGGATTTGGATACGGGTCCCTCAGAATGGGACAAGTTTAAAGGGGAGTTTCTTGATCGTTTATTTCCCCTTGAGATGTGGGAAGCTAAAGTGGAAGAGTTCATAAACTTGAGGTAAGGCAACATGCATGTGAAAGAGTACTCATTGAAGTTACCTCACTTATCCAAATATGCTCTGACAATGGTTGTCGACTCTAAGGCACGAATGAGTAAGTCTGTTGCGGGTGTTTCCAATTTGATGGTCATAGAATGTCAAACTTCCATGTTCATCAAAGAGATGGATATCTCAAGGTTGATGATACATGCCCAACAAATCGAGTAGGAAAAGGCTAGGGAGTCAAAGAGGGCAAGACCAAATGGTGGTGATTTCTCCCACTCTAGGTATGGTGGACATGGACGTTCTTAGTTTCATCAAAATTTATTCGGCGTGAATACATCAAGTGCTCCGGTTTAAAATTTCAACAAGGATAGGATGCCTACCCTAAGGTCTCAAGGTAGTACTCCTAGTGGTCAGAATGTCCCCACATGTAAGAGGAGTGGGAAGAACCACCCGAGAGAGTGCTTAGCCGATTCAGGTTCATTTTTTTGTTGTGGAAAGACGGGTCACATATTTAGAGATTGCCCTTCGCAGGCTAGAAAAGTTAAGGATGATCATCAGGAATAACCTAGTGCTTCTTCTGGTTTTGGTGGTGCTCCTCATCGGAATAAATTTTATGCTCTACAGACTCGACATGATCATGAGGGTTCTCTGGATGTGGTTACTGGTATGTTACAAGTCTTTAAGTTTGATGTTATGCATTGCTTGATCCATGTGCTACATTGTCTTTTGTGACTCCTTATGTGGTCATAAACTTTAATGTCAGTCCCGAAATTCTTTTAGAACCTTTTTCAGTCTCTACTCCTGTTGGTGATTCTATTGTTGCTAGACGAGTCTATAGAAATTGCCCAGTTTTAGTTTCTCATAAAGTCATTCTAGTTGATATGGTATAGCTATACATAATAGATTTTGATGTCATTCTTTGGATGAAATTGCTTCATTCTTTTTATGTTTCTATAGATTGTCGAACCTGACTGGTCACATTTCAAGTTTTGAATGAACCTATATTAGAATATAATGGTGGAAATTCAGTGTCCAAAGGTCAGTTTATCTCTTGCCTAAAGGCTAGAAAAATAATCTCCAAAGGTTGTATCTATCATCTGGTTCGGGTTAGAGATATGGATTTTAAAACCCCTACTCTTCAGCATTGTTAATGAGTTTCCATAAGTGTTTCCCAATGATCTTCCAGGTGTACCTCCCAAAAGGGAAATAAACTTTGATATTGACCTTTTTCTCGTACGTAACCTATCTATATTCCTTCTTATCGTATGGCTCCGGTAGAACTTAAGAAATTAAAGGATTTGTTGGACAACGGTTTCATTATACCAAGTATCTCACCATAGAGTGCTCCAGTGTTATTTATATGAAAGAACGATGGTTCACTTCGTATGTGTATTGACTATCAGAAATTGAACAAGTTCACTATAAAGAATAAGTATCATATTCCAAGGATTGATGACTTATTTGATCAACTCCAAGGTGCAATCTTCTTCTAAAAGATTGATCTCCGATCGGGGTATCATCAATTAAGGGTAAGAGAAATGACATTTCGAGATGGCTTTTCAAACTCGGTATGGTCACTATGAGCTCTTGGTGATGTCATTTAGATTGACTAATGCCCCGGCGACTTTCATGGATCTTATGAATAGAGTGTTCAAGCACTACCTTGATATGTTCGTGATTGTGTTCATTAATTATATTTTGATTTACTCACGGAGTGAGGATGAACATGTTGATCACCTAAGAATAGTTTTGCAAACCCTCAAGGACTGTCAATTGTTTGCCTAGTTCAGAAAATGTGAGTTTTGGTTGAGGTCCATTTCTTTCCTTGGACATATTATTTTTGGTGAAGTTATTAATATTGATCCAGAGAAAATTTAGGCAATTAAAAACTGGCCTACACCTCTTTTCCCTTCAGATAATCTGAGTTTCTTAGGACTGACTAGTTATTATTAAAGATTTGTGGAAGGATTTTCCTCTATTGCTTCTCCTTTGACTATCTTGACTCAAAAAAGGTAAAATTTCAATGATCGGAAGCTTGTGAGAAAAGTTTCCAAGAGTTGAAGGATAGACTTACTTCAGCCCAGTTTTGACATTACCAGTAGGATCCGATGGGTTTGTGGTTTATTGTGATGTGTCACAAATTGGTTTTGATTGTGTATTGATGCAACCTGGTAAGGTAATTACTTATGCTTCGAGGGAATTGAAGGTGCATGAAAAGAATTATCCGACTCATGATTTGGATTTATCGTCACTGGTTTTTGCTTTGAAAAATTGGAGACATTATCTCTATGGTGTTCATGTAGATGTGTTCACCAATCACAAGAGTTAACAGTATGTGTTTAAGAAAAAGGATTTGAATCTTCTCCAAATGAGATGGCTTGAATTGTTGAAAGGTTATTATAAGAATATTCTTTACCATCCGGGTAAAGCAAATATGGTGGATGATGCTCTTAATCGATTGTCGATGAGTAGTGTTGCTCATATGTTGGATAGTAAGAAGGATTTAGTTTGTTATGTTCATAGACAAGCTCGATTGGGTGTTCACTTGGTTGACTTCGAGGATGGTAGTATCATTGTTCGGAATGGCCCAGAATCATCTTTTGTTTGGGACGTGAAGGCTAAGCAAGATCTTGATCCGACTATGGTTGAGTTGAAGAAAGCGGTTTCCAAAAACCATTGAGGCTTTCTCTCAATGGGAATATGGTTCACTTTTTTACCAAGGTCAGTTATGTGTTTCGAATGTTGATGAGTTGAGGTAATATATTTTATCGAAAGATCACAGTTCTCAGTATTCTATTCACCCAGGAGCCATCAAGATGTACCGTGATTTACGGGAGGTCTATTGGTGAAATAGGATGAAGAAGAATATTGTGGAATTTGTGTCTAAGTGTCCTAATTATCAACAAGTGAAGATTGAGAATCAAAAGTCAGGAGGTTTGGCTCAAGACATTAGCATCCCTAATTGGAAGTGGGTAGATTTGGATATGAACTTCATTACAGGTTTACCTCGTACTCGCCAAAAATTTGATTCTATATGGGTTGTTGTGGATCGAATGACTAAGTTGGCTTATTTTCTTCTCATGAAGACCTTATTTTCAGTCCAAGACTATGCTAAGCTTTATATACGGGAAATGGTGAAGCTTCATGGAGTGCCTTTATCCATTATTTCTGACAGAGGTACTCAGTTTACATCTTAGTTGTGGAGGCCATTTCAAAAGGGTCTTGGTACACGAGTAAAGGTTAGTACGCTTTTTCATCCTCAGACCGATGGTCAAGCCGAGCATACTACTCAGACTTTGAGGGATATGTTCAGAGCTTGTGTGATTGACCTTAAGGGTAATTGGGATGATTATTTAACTTTGATTGAGTTTTCTTATTGTCACGACCCGAGCCTACACTCTGGACGTGGCCGACACTCGAGAACCATTGCTAGTCCCCAAGAGAACCCTCATCCTGGCTGACTACTAGCGGAAGACTAACTCAAGCATACATAAGCATTAAATTGAAAGAAACATTTAAAAATAGTTTACTGAATCTCAAAACTTCACTGAATATACTGAGTATGAAACATAAATTTAAAATAAAATATTTGAAACTGAAAGACTCTCTAAAACTGTCTATCTATGAAACCTCTACTACACAAAGATGAGTGTCGGGACAAGACCCACGACTCCTCAAAAGAACTACTACTAACCACTCATAAAATTAGAGTACTCTGAAAGCAAGGAGGTCTCACTCATAAGAAGATGAGCAGATGAAGTGATCTCAACAGACTCTTGTTAAGGATCCTAATAACATGTATTTGCATCATTAAGAGATACAGGTCAAATGACATTAGTACATTGAATGTATGAGTATGTAATATAGTTGAATAACAAATAACTGAAAGAAAGGACTGGAATAGATAACAACATACTCAAGCTGAATGTAAAGAAATAAAGGAGTTAAAGCATTTAAAGCTTTACAAAATACTTTCTCATCTCTGAACTCAACATAATAAGTGATATATAAAAATACACTTTAACTCTATTGGGAGATTCTCAAACCGATAACGTAACCACCACTATGAGCTACATGATGATACAACGTCTCACCCACACTGCCAGAACTGTCATATACCTTGCCGGGGTATAGAACACCTCAACTAAGTGGATCCACTAAGCTCTGCCCGAAGGCACTTATGATTCATCTAAATAGTATGATCATGTACCCATGTTGGCATATATGGTTTATGAGGAATGTGAGTTGTCTGAACTCATCCTCATATCGATGCTCAATACTACTCCCATTAATATATACTCATGCTCAATATTTAAAAACATACTCTTCCTCTGGTTTGAGATAATTGCTCAAACTATCCTCTTAAAAGAGGTAATTGCTCTTGAAATATCTTTGAACTCATAAATCATTTAGAAATCAAAGTTTCTCTTTTATCAATATAAAAACCGATACCTTTGGTAATACTTAGTTCCCTTATACTCTTACTCAATTCATACTTGAAAACTCTTTCTCAAAAATATATCAAAATCATATTGTGATATGATCATGGATGACTCGGGAAGTCATACTGCACAAACATTGATAGTATATCTAGATACCATACTGCTTAAACATTGATGGCATACTTGATTGTCATTCTAATCATGTTTTAGAAACCCTTTCTCAAAACTCATCTTTACTTCCTCAAAAACTCAGTTTAAACTCAAGTGTTGGCTTTAAAAAGCTTCTCAAAATTTATAACTCAATTCATAGGGTTCATGCAGAATTATGGACATGAACGACTCAAATCAGGGGTCTTAATAGCAATATGGAAACTCAGTACTCAGAACTCAAGAACGGAAGAACTCAAGGACACTACTCATCTCAATAATACTCAATTCATAGGGTTCATGTTGAAATATAGACATTAACGAATCAACTCAAGACTCTTAATCCATAACATATACTCCCTATGTCCCAATTTATGTGACTTACTTTTCTTTTTAGTCCGTCCTAAAAAGAATGACATATTTCTATATTAAGTAACAAGTTAATTATAAAATATCTATTTTACCCTTAGTGAAATGATTTACAACCACACAAATTTCTATCATTCATTTTGGACCACAAGTTTTAAAAGTCTTCCATTCTTTCTTAAACTCCGTGCCAAGTCAAACTACCTCACATAAAATGGGATGGAGGGAGTAGCAAGTTAATAATTAGGATTGGATTTTCAAAAAGAAACGGGAACTCAAGAACTCAAAATCAATTTATCTCAAGAATACTCAAATCTAGGGATAGAATCCTAGATTACTCTTTTCCTGATTTGAAACTAGATGTAGGGCGTGAGGACGAACTAGTCCAATACTATGATAGACTTACATACCTGGAAGACCAAGGTTCTTGAATAATCTAGAAGAAGAACTTGATTAAAAGCCTTGAAACCCTAGCTTGGAGGAGAAAACTCAAGAAAACATTTCTTGAGATTTCTTGAATTAGTTTCTTGAAACTCTATGGCCAAGAATTAAGATTTTCATTGATGATTCATAATTGTATGAAGAAAATTGAGTTGGAAAGAATGAAATTCTTGGAGAAAGACTTACCTTGAAGAAGAATCTTGAAAGAGATTGAAATAATCTTGAATGGAGTCTTCTACTTTGATTTTTCCTTAGGATTTTGCCTTAGGGTTTGAGAGAGAAGAGAATGATGGATTAAGAGATTAAAATCTGATTGTTTTGGGTCTTTAATTAGTTTTATAATTTATTTAGGGTTTTTCTTAGAGGTAAAAAGACAAAAATAACCCGTTTTAATATTTTCCCGTCGGCTAATTCGTCACAGCACTATATCAAGTTACTAAAATGATCATAACTTTTTACTCAAACCTAGGATTGTTGCAAAATTGGTGGCGTTGGAAAGAAGATTCAAATACCTTTAATTTTATAGGTTATGGTCCACGTAACTCTTTATATTCTAAGAGATATGGTCGTTTAAAGTTGATCCAAAGAGAATCTTACATCAAAACTTAATTGGTAAGGAAACTTTAAGCTCAACTTTGTGCTAGGAGATTCTAGTGACCTTAATTGATATCAAAATTATTCCCACACTAAAGAATTTACCTTTACACATATGAAAAATTTAAGAATCACCTGATATGACCCTACAAGTAAATAAAGAATGGTTCGAGTCTTAACTTAGAAATTTTTAGGGTGTTACACTTATAATGATAGTTATCAGTCAAGTATCCAAATGGCTCCATTTAAGGCTCTTTATGGTAGGAGGTGTAGGTCTCCTATTGGTTGGTTTGAAGTTGGTGAGGTCATTTGATAGGGCTAGAGTTGGTTCATGAGGCTATGTAGAATGTTCAACTTATTAGAGAAGGTTGAAGATGGCTCAAAGTCGACAAAATACTTATGCCAATGTTAGAAGAAGAGAACTCAAATTTGATATTGATGATTGGGTTTACCTGAAAATCTCACCTATGAAGGGTGTGATGAGATTTGGAAAGAGAGAGAAGCTTAGTTCTCGCTATGTAGGCCCGTATCAGATCTTGAGGTGTTTCGGTAAGATAACCTATGAGTTGAATTTTTCTTCCAATTTGGCAGCAGTGCATCCGGTCTTTCATGTTTCGTTGTTGAAGAAGTTTATTGGTGATCCTACTTCGATTGTTCCACTGTAGAGTGTTAGCGTTAATGAAAGTCTTTCTTATGAAGAGGTTCTAGTTCAAATCTTAGATCGTCAAGTCTAGAAGTTGTGAAATAAAGAAGTCGCTTCCGTGAAAGTTATATGGAGGAATCAATTGGTTGAGGATGCTACTTGGGAGGCCAAACCCGATATGATATCCAAATATCCTCATCTTTTTCCCTCCCTTCTAATTTTTTCTTGAGGTAAGAATTCCTCATGTTTACTCTTTCGAATTTATGCGTTTTAGCTATTCTCATGTTTCCACATGCATGCATGTTCTTGAAGACTTTCTTTTGAATTTATGTTTAGCTTGGGGTCGATTACTCCTTGTTTATATGTATTTTGATATGATTTACATTCATGTTGGGTTGCTAGAGTCGATAACGCTTTTCCTACTCTATTCATGCTAGCATTGAGTCCCATTCGAGGATGAATATTCCCAACGAGAAGATATTGTAACACCTCAGAAATTGGAAAGTTAAGTTGGAAGGGAAATGTACAGATTGGCTATGGATCCAAGTCCTACTAGCCTACCTACAGACCATACAGGTCCTACGGTCCATAAAAGACAGTCGTGGAAAGGGTTCTGGAAATTTGGAAAATTACAACTCCTTGGAGAATTCTTACTATCACGACCCAAAGTATACCCTAGACATGACATGGCATATAAGACCTCGAGAGGTCCTACACAAGCCACTTGACATACATATACACAACATAATATAGAAATGCAAGATATCTCATAAGAAGTAAAGAGTTTGACATATAAGTGGAAGTACATCAAATTCTTGACAAAACATCTATTACATCAAAAGGAGTAGTCGGGACGTAACCCGTACACCACATACAAAGTCTGAAACTAAAACATATGGAAAGTAATAAAAGTGAAAATGTCCTTGAAGTATGAGGACTCACCAAGTCTTCAATCTCTATGATTATCAACTAGCCACCAACGGTAGGAAAGAAATTGTCACGCCCTACATTAGTGAAACAATGTAGACACAAGTATGCAATAGTACATGGAATGTACTAAGTATGATAGGAATGTTATAAAACATGAGACATGATCATAAGGGGACATAATCAAAAAAATAATATTCATGAACAAGCAAGCATAGTAAAATCTTTACATGAATCATAATCATAAACATGGTCAATGCATCTAGAAATCATAAGAAATGCTTCATAAAACTTTTGAAAGGAACTTAGTTCATTTTGTGAGAAATTTACTTTTAACCTACATAGACCATGTGAGCTATAACATAAAATTTGATGCCTTGCTCCCACACTGAAAAGAGATGTTCTACTTGTCAAGGTAAGGATCATGAACTTCTAGCTTAGGTGGATACACTAGCTATGTCACTTAAGACAACCTATAGAGGCACGTAGTTAGGGATAGTTAGATTGCTACTAGAGATCTGACCTCTACTAACGGGAGAGCCTCCATCTAAATACACTTTCGGTGCTAAATAAGAATACTTACTGAATAGTCATAAACATGAATATACCATCATCCATGAAAAACTACAATTAAGCTACTAGTCCAAACTATGAACATCATAGAGTATCTCCTTCAACCATGTGTGAAAAAACCTTTCACCATTCATAATTTCTTAAGTATGTGAGAAAACCTTGCACAACTTCATGCATATGTGATAAAATCCTTTCACAATTAATTGATGTTTATCTTAATCAACCTAGATCATAATAAATACTTTTTCATAAATCATGCATAAGTTCATGAAAACATCATTCATAGATTCATAACTTTTCTTTAAATTCATGCATTTTAGGGTTCATAGTCATAATCATAGATCATGTATGGGTTCACATGGAATTAGTTGAAAAGCATGTAATTGAGCCTAAATCATCAAAATAAGATCATAACCAATCAATTGAATTCACACAAATAGAACCCATGAGGAATTGAATGAAAACCTAATCAATTTTGGAAAATTAAATTGGAGAATTGAAGAAACCTTAAGGATTCAATGGGTGACTGAAACCCATTGATGATTTCCCTACATACCTTGATTGAATCCCTAAGCAATGATGAAGAAAGTAGACTTGATCTTGAAGAACCATAGCTTCTTCTTCCTTGATCTAGAGAGCTTCTTCTTCCTTGATCTAGAGAGAAGATATTTGGAGAGAACCTTGGAGAGAATTTAGGAATTTGAGGGAATGAAAGATTTGGGGAAATTTCTAGGGTGAAGGGTGGTTATAGGGCTTAGATTTAGGGGTAAAAAGACTTAGTATAGGTATTAGATGCATAGAAAAAGACTATAATAGCCTTGACTTAAAACTGACAGAACCCCTTTAACGGAAGCCTTTATGGACCGTTCATACTTTCACGGATCGTCCAACCGTCCATGAAGGGTCAGGATTTCCTGAGTCCTTAGGGTTTGGTTCACGGGAGGATCAATGGGTCGTGGACCACTTCACGGTCCATGAACCCACTCGTTGAAACAGCCCTAAACTCTTCAACACTAGGTCAGCTCTACAACTCGATTTACGAACCGTGCACCTCACAATGGACTGTACATCGGTCCGTGACAACTGCACCACCAACTTTTTCAGCAACATCCTATCCCAACCAAATTTACCAAATTCTAAGGTGTTACAATATCGGCTATGTGGAAACATTCGTCCTTGAATGGGACTCAAGCTAGCATGAATAGAGTATGAGAGAAACTAACAAACCAACATGAATGCAATTTCATCAAAATGCACATAAAACATGGAGAATCACTCCAAGCTAAATCATAACATCAAAAATCAAGTTTTCATGAACATGGATGCATATCAAAACATGAGAATGACTAAAACGCATGAATTTGAAAGAATGAACCATAAGGAGCTAGTACCTCAAGCTAGAGTAGGAACGGAGGGAAAGATATGAGGATACTAAGATATCATATCGGTTTCGACCTCCCAAGTAGCACCCTCAATTAATTGATTCCTCCAAAGAACCTTTAAGGAAGCAACTTCTTTGTTTCTCAACTTCCGGACTTGCCGGTCTAAAATCTCAACCGGAACCTCTTTAAAAGAAAGATTCTCTTTAACTCACAATCCTTCCAAAGGAACAATAGATATTGGATCTCCAACACACATTTTCAACAAAAAGACATAGAATACCAGATGTACCGATGCTAAATTATTAGGCAACTCAAGTTCATAAACAACCTTGCTAATACGCCTTAAAATCTGATATGGGCCCACATAACGGGGACTAAGCTTCCCTTTCTTTCCAAATCTCATTACACCCTTCGTGGGTGAAATTTTCAAGTAGACCCAATCATTAACATCAAATTCTAGTTCTCTTCTTCTATCATCGGAATAAGACTTTTGTCGACTTTGAGCCTTTCTCAACCTCTCACGAATAAGTTGAACCTTTTTCATAGTCTCATGTACCAACTCGGGCCTATCAAAGAGACCTCACCGATCTTAAACCAACCAATAGGAGACCTGCACCTCCTACCATAAAGAGCCTCATACGGTGTCATTTCAATGCCAGAGTGATAGTTATTATTGTAAGCAAACCCAATCAAAGGAAAATGGTCATCCCAGCTACCCTTGAAATCAATCACACAAGCTCTTAGCATATCCCCAAAGTCTGAATGGTACGCTTGGCTTGTCCATCGGTCTGAGGATAAAAAGTCATGCTAAGTTTCACTTGAGTACCAAGACCTTTTTGAAATGACTTTCAAAACTGAGATGTAAATTGAGTGCCTCGATCGGAGATAATGGACAAAGGCACTCCATGCAACCTTATCATTTCTCTAATGTAAAGCTTGGCATAATCCTTCGATGAAAATGAAGTCTTAATGGGAAGAAAGTGAATTGATTTCATCATTCGGTCCACTATGACCCAAATCGAATCAAACTGTCGATGAGTGCGGGGTAAACCCGTAATGAAGTCCATATTCAAATCTTCCCACTTCCATGTAGGATTACTAATGTCTTGATCCAAACTACCCAGTTTCTGATGCTTAACTTGCACTTGTTGACAATTCGGACATTTAGCCACAAATTTCGCAATATCCTTCTTCATCCCATTCCACAAATAGACTTACCGCAAATCACAATACATCTTGATGGCTCCCAGGTGAATAGAATACCAAAAAATATGTGCTTATGTCAGAATATGATTTCTCAACTCATCAACATTCGGAACGCATAACCTACCTTGATATCGAATGACACCATCTCCCCCTTGGGAGAAAACCTCAATGGCTTTTTCAAAAACCGCCTTATTTAAGTCAACTAATACCGGATCAAGATCTTGCTTAGCCTTCACATCTGGTACAAAAGAGGATTTCGAATCATTATGAGATATTTTCTGTAATTAGTTAGGGGGTATTTTATGTAAGAGGGTGTTTAGTTGTAAATAATTTATTCCTATTGGGTGTGCATGTACTTTTCCCTATATTAAAAGAAGAAGAAACTCTAATATGTCATCAAACTATTATAAATTGTGTATTCATTTCATTCGTTAAAAGTTGGACTCACTTATGTTTCTAAAGTTTAGAGATGGCAAACGGGACGGGGCGGGACGAGGCGGGGTGAAGCCAACCCGTGTAAACCCACAAAGACTTCAATCCACCCTGCTCCCGCCCACATCGATTTTTTTTTATTTTCAACCTGCTCCGCCCCGCCCCACATAAATTCACCCTGTATATAATCTGCTCACTAACTTGAGTATGCAAATAATATAAAGTTGAATCCAAATATTTTAATTTGTTCAGAAAACTTCTTTCGATCACTTATCAAATCATGAATAATTAGCTTGCACAATCTAATCGGATTACTTTGAAAAAACTAAAAATAAAAGATATTTATTTTATTATTCATTTCTTTTCATTAACAGTTATTTTTATCATTTGAACATTCTCATTTTCTGATCCCTTTATCGAGTATAATTTTTTATTCGTAAATGTACATGGTTTCATATTCAGCTCAATACTCGTAATTGTATACTCGTAACTGTATGAGAATGGGAATTAATATATAAAATAAAATGTGTGATTCAAATTTAAAAAATCTAAATTATATTGAAATCTGCACAAACTTGTACAAGCCCGCAATCCGCCCCGCATCAATTTGTTAAACAAGTACTTCAACCCTCCCCGCACCCATAGCCTTCAACCCGCCCTGCCCCACATAGCCTTCAACCCTTCCTGTCCCATATCCACCCGGCTGCATTGTCATCCCTATTTGAATGGAATTTTTGATCGAAATAAGTCATTATTTAAACCAATTCATCAAATGAATACATTTTTTTTGAAATTTTACGAAACTAGAATAAACGTATTTGGCTGTAACGTTTTAGGTATTATTTTATTTTAAAAAAAATAGCAAAAAGACAAATAGTTGATAGGGTTAAGTGTTAATGGACATAAAACGTTACTATCAAATATGTTTTATTAATTCGTAACTCAGCCACGTTTTAAGGCTAAAACTTTACTGCTAGTAACGATTCTTTAAAATTCAATCACGAATACCTTAGGACAAAAGTTTTACTCCACTAGTTACTGCCACCAGCCCACCATAGACCTTATTGTTAAATTAGCTGTTGTATTTAGGAAGAACTTATTCATCTTTTCAAGACTTTCTTTCCAGTTAGATTTTAAAAAATTATCTAGTCAAAATTGAGGATTAACATGACCGAATTATATATTTAGCATCATCAGCCTTAGTTTGCCTTTTGAAAACCTGTAGATCTTTCTTTTTTTGGATAAACGAAAACCCGTAGATCTAAATGACTTCAAGAACTCATTCTTTTCGCTTCTTTTTTTTTTAATCAAGCTGCTCATTCTTTTTCCTTTCAAGCCGTTTACAAGTAAAAACAATAGTTATTCTTGTGTTATTATTCAACTTTGTTTTGCTACAAATTACTCTGTTTGCAAAGCATGTTGGATTTTGAGACTTTAAACTATTTTTGTGTTATTAAAGAGTCGTTACCGTCAGTAACGTTTTAGCCTTAAAAAGTGATTGTGAGTAACGAATTAATAAAACGTATTTGACAATAACGTTTTATGTCTGTCTACTTCGTCAGATATTTGTCTTTTTGTCATTGATTTTTTTTTTAATAAAATAATACCTAAAACGTTACTGTCAAATACGTTTATTCTAGTTTCGTAAAATTTCAAAAAAAAATGTATTATTTTGGTGAATTGATTTAAATAATGACTTATTTCGATCAAAAATTCTAAATTACTCAAAGTGTCCATTTATGCCATTATATATTGACGAAAAGTACAGCCAACCAGAATTGGACACGTGGCCTACAATTAGAGGTTCACATCACTCTCTTATTTCATCAAATTTTGAACTTATCCTAATTCAATCGACCCTCCCCAGGAGGAACCCAACCCACTTCCCTTTTAACTCAAAACCAGCCAGCCCCCTTTGTCTTCTTCACTATAAGCTCAAGCAAGGAGCTTCTAGCTTTAGTGAATCGGAGCAACCATCAACATTGCTGGTTGCTACAATTTACGGAGCAGAAAACAAAGAGGGTGGTTTGTTTTCGATTAAAAGGGAAGTGGGTCGGGTTCAATTCAGGGGCTGTTAATTTAATTGGAATGAATTTTAATTTATTGGGATCATAAAGTCACGTGAACTTCTAATTAGAGATCAGGTGTCTAATTTTAGTATTTAAAATCAACTATGTTTTTCGTTAATATATAATGGCATGAATGAACATTTTTTACAATAGTATAAGTGGCATAGGTGTTGTGATGGAAATAATTAGGTGTCATGCGAAAGCTAGCAAAACAAATCTCGAAAGATCATGAGTAGGAAGACAAACGAGTAATATACCAAAAGAGACAAAAATATTTAATATGGTTCGGTCAATCGATCTATATTCACAAAAGGAGATGAGCAATTTACTATACAAATATGAGATAAATAACTTCACACAATCCACTTGGAATAAAAAGAGGTCCACACAAGTGATATATCACTTTTGCCCCAATAATTCTCCCCCTAAATAAAACTCTCAAAGCCTTTGGGACTTCATTGTGAATGTTACCAAATTAGAAGGAATGTACCTCTATTTATAGAGTGATAAATATTTTCCTATAAGAAAAATATGAAGACTTTATGTTTTTTTTTTTAGGAAAAGAAAAACCTATTATATTTGAAAATCAGGGTAAATACCCAACAACGAATGAAGTGAATATATGAGTCATTTCTAATAACTGATCAAATATTTGAGTTTTTTTTTTAAAAAAAATATAAGAGGCATACATATAAGGCACTATTATAATTTGTTCCATATGCAAATATATTACTAGTCAAGTTGTGTTAGAAAGTGATAGGGTCATGTAATTGAATGACGAAGTCAATGGAGCGGAGATGGTCCCGCGGTACTCAAGACCAAGCCTTAGCCCTTAGAGACTCGGTTGTTGTTCAGTCTTCTTCTACTTTTTATAGACAGCTGCTGCTTCTATTTTAGGAAATACTATTCTTTTTCCGTTCATTTTTAGTTGTTTTAATTATTATTTTTTAGAGTTAAATGATATGATTTTTGATTAATATTTTAAGATAGTATTTTTTTCATCATATTGATATGTAAAAAGTTGTAATTTATAGTATTTTTCATATAGTTTTTAAACCATTATATGACAAGCTAAAAAAGAACTATAAACATCTGTGGACTGATAGTCACACTAATTTAGTTAAACACATTAAAAAATGAGTTGAATATTTGCCTTGTTTAACAATTGCTAATCCTACTTGGCAAAAGATTGTTGAGACAGATGCGTCGAATATTGGCTACGGTGGGATTCTGAACAGGTTAATCCCCAAGACAAAATCGAATACCTAATTCGATATCATTCAGGAAAATGGACTGAAGCCCAGAAAAAATATGCAACTGTGGCTCATGAAATGTTAACTATAGTTAAATGTGTTCTAAAATTTCAAGATGATTTATATAATCAGAAGTTTTTAATAAAAACTGATGCTCAAT
>JAJONR010009468.1:0-20854 GCA_029582245.1 Solanum etuberosum
AACGCCGAATGTGATATTTTGCTATTCTCTTGCTAGAAAGACCTTCAGTGAAAGGCATTGGGATCTCAGCTGAATTATTTTCATGATTCTATTATTTTGATATTCCACTCGTTCGGATAAATAGAGTATTCGACATCTACATGTCATTTTATCAGTTTCCTTGATTATATGTCCGCATGTATGAATTCGTATTCTTCTTTGGGTGATGTGACTTAAAATATCACGGGAGACCCTTATTACTTGTAACCAGCCCTCTTTCCCCACTAAAGTTATTATGAAAAATCTTTAAAGTAACTCAAGATCTTCAAAACTCTCTAATATAACTTAAATGTTTAAACTATTAGAACACTTGGTTTTTGAAATACTTCTTTTATAAATAATCTAGGAACCAAGTTAGGAACTAAGTAAATCACCTTAAACTTGTTATGAATATCTGCAAGGTTAGGTTATCTTTCTAAAATTTGAGTTAACTTTCAAGCTTATTTGGAAGAACATATGAGGTTCCATCAGATGGTTACATGTTATACGAAAGTGATTATGGGGTTATGAGAACAAGACTACAAACAGGCCAAGACTGGAAACATGAAAATGGTAACATATAGTTGTTATAAATCCATGACATGACATGCTATGCATTCTACTCCCGAGCTATAATCAGGAGGTATGGGGCCTATTGCCTATATTTATACGTATGAGACACTGATGACCACAAGTTGACAAATATGATGCCGGTTAGCTTCCGGGAAGCACCACCATTGCTAGCATTTGGTTGGGTATGTCATGCATTTGCATCTATATATATGTATTCATGACATACAATTATACGAGCATACCATGCATATTTAAATAGTAGGGGGCCAAATGTCAACCATGGAGATTATTTGAGTTTCAGTTTCAGGTGGTATCTCTATTACCCTTTTACAGTAAATATTTATGATTCTACTTTCCGCTTTGCATACCAGTACATTTTTATTCGTACTGACGTCCCTTTGCCTGGGGACGTTGCTTTTTGTTTCGTGCGAGCAGGTACAGGTAGGGACTCTAATCGACCCACCCGCTAGGATTCAGGTTCAATTGTGAGTTGGTAAGCTCCATCTTATCTTGGGGCTATCAGAGGATGTTTACTTTGGTTGTAAAGTTTGGGTATAGTCGGGGCCTTGTCCCGACAGTGCTTATATCACTCATAGAGGCTATTGTGGACATAATATTCTGGGTTTTCTTTTGTATTTTTCAATCTCCAACCTATAGTATTGGCACATATATGTGTGCGTAAGTAGGTATGTCTTCAGTTGTGGCCTCGTCAGCTAAATAGTACATCTTTATTTTTTTTGGGCTTGTCTACCATTGTTTGTATGGTTTATTCTCATTCAGGTCATGACCTTAAGGGTCAAGGCTCCACTTTTTAGAGGTTGTGCTGCCCAATCTTTTTGTCTCACAGTTTGGTTAGCTAGTATGTTTTAGTGGGTAACTCGATCTTATAGGGTTCGAGTGCCAGTTACTTCCCCTATTTCGGGGTGTGACAGACACCCTCTCTTCCTTATACTTAGAAGCATTAGAAGAACCTTGTCCGAAAAACCTTTGTCGCTTCTTAGAGCGACCATGTCCATCAGACTCCTCATGAAAGGACTTATCATCATCCATCCTAGACCTCTTTTTCTCCTTAGATTTCTCTTCCTTGATTTTTGACTCCTCAATTTGTTGGGAGTACACCATAAGACGTGAGATATCCATATCATGATGGAGCATTGCCGTACGTCATTCCTTTGCTACTAAGTCGGACACTCCCGTCAAGAACCTACTCATCCTATCTCTCGAATCTGCCACCATAGATGGAGCATACTTGGATAGTTGGGTAAATTTCAAGGCATACTCCTTAACACTCATGCTACCTTGCCTAAGGTTAATGAACTCTTCCACCTTAGCTTCCCTCAACTCTCGGAGAAAGAACCTATCAAGAAATGCCAACTTAAACACCTCCCACTCTATGGGACCCGCTCCTACCAGTCTACTCTCCTTCCATTGATCATACCATACGTGTGCTATACCTTTCAATTGGTAAGTGGCTAACTCCGCTTTCTCTACCGAAGTCACCCCCATGATAGCAAGCACCTTATAAACCTCATCTAAAAACTCCTTAGGATCCTCTTCCATTTGGAGCCATAAAATCCGGAGGGTTCATTCTCACAAAATCCCTCACTCTTAAAGCCGTGGAATTCACATTAGGATTCACCGAAGCAATCACTTCCCTATTGACTTGAGTCGTCATGGCTTGAGCCAAAATTTGAAAACCCGACCTAATCTCCGCATACGACATATCCGAAGGATCAATTGGAGCTTGAGGAGGAGCTTGGGGAGGAACCTCTTGATCCACACTGTCTTCCTCATTCCTCCTAGCATTTGCCCTTGTATTAGCCATACCTTGAAAACCAATGGGCAGGGATTAGGAGAAGGACCTAATAGAGTTAAAATCTATGGCATGACTTAGAGAATGAAGAAGTGAAGTTTCCTAAACATCCAATAGCCTCATATTCATAAATGTGGCGTGCTTCACATTTATGAACAAGACTCTACTAGACGTGGTTTGAGACATCCTAGAACCATTCTAAATCTTGTACTCTGATACCAAGTTTGTCACGATTCAGAGGTACACCTAGATGTAACATAACACATAGAACCCCGAAGGACTCCATGTAAGCCACTTAGCATATCATAACATAAGATAATAGAAAAAGTGCGGAAATTTAAAAACATTTTCCATACAATCAAAGTTTTTATAAAAGCAAAACAGAAGTCTTATTACACTTGTCTCAAACCATCTAGAACATGAATATCTTTGGGATGCATCCCATACAAAAGTCTAAAACATAAAAAAAAGACATAAAGGAAAGATGATCAAATCCTCGATGCTATGAGGACTCACCAAGTCTTCAACTCCTTGCTAAACTAGAAACTTATCCTCGAAGATGGAACTCAAAATCGTCGGACCCTACATTTGATGAGAATGTAGGCAAGAGTATGCGTTAGTACAAAAGTACTAAATATGATAGCTAACATAACATCATAAGAGCATAACATAAGGTTTAGTCAACATAAGTCATATGCCATAATCATAAGAGATACTTCATGAAACATAAACTATAAGCATAAGAGACAATAACATAGTCATAAGCATAATCTCCAACATAGGCATCATATAAGCATTAGTCAACCCTTAGTCCTTCATATCATAAGAGAACTACTTCTCAAGTAACCTCAAAGCATACTTGTGTAATGCATGGATGAGACCCCATAATTCCACCCACACTAAGTAACACTTTTAGGTCATCATAATCATACTTACCATCTTCGCATCTCATCCTTAGCTTAATTCTCATAGACAAGGAACTCTTCGCCTTTAGTCCACCATGTCATCAAAGGCAACTATAGCAATAATCCAAGCTAAGAATATATCATATAGGCAAATCTCATATTAGAACATACTTACAATACTTCCTTGAAGTAATCTAGTTTCATCATATACATGTTACTTAGATTAGGGACTTGTCCCTCATATTCATAATAGTCATGGAAGAGTACCTCTTTACTAGTCCAAGACAAGTCATTACTCATGCGTGGTTATAATTTACCTATTCAAGGCTACCAAGGAAAGCACTACCTTATGCTAGACCAAGCTACCATGGAAAGCACCTTACTTATGCAAGTCCAAGCTACTCAAGGAAAAATACTATTACTCAATCCAAGCTATGCATAATCCATATAAGAGAAATGCTTCATAAGTATCTTCAAGTTGTACTTGTGCAATGCATGAATAAGACCCCATAATCCTACCCATGCTAAGTACCACTTTAGGCTATCATACATAAATGATTACTATTTATCATTCTAGGCTACCAAGGAATATCACCCTATCAGGCTAGACCAAGCTACCAAGGAATATCACCATACTAGGCTATACCAAGCTACCATGGAAAAACATACTATCATGCAAGTCCAAGACATACAAGGAAGGGTATTATTTCACCATCCTAGCTACCAATGAAATGGTTTGGCCTAACCAAGTCATGCTACCATGCAAGCATTCTATGATGCTAGTGCAAGCTAACCTTAGGAAAGGTATGATTTCCCTACCCAAGGCTACCATGAAGTCTCATACTCAAACTACCATGAAATGGTCTTGTCTTACCAAGTCAAGCTACCATGCAAGTATTCTATAATACTAGTGCAAGCTATTCATGAAGGGATTTCATAACACAACCTCAAACTAACATAACTAAACATTCTTTGATTCATTTTAGGTGAGCAAGCCTTTCAACCTAGAATCATTCTATATGAGAAAACCTTTCACATCATATCATATTCATACATAGGTGTGTGTGTGAGAATGACCTTTCAACAACACAACATCATATCATGATCATAGACACTTCAGTCTCAAAGTGTTCTTAAGCATATACAATTCAACATATTAACTTTACTCTCAAAGCCCTAGAAATCAACATGCCTCACTACAAGCCTCACTCTCAAAGCTTTACTTCTTACCATCATCATACATACCTAGATTTCAAGGCATTCTAATCACATGCTTCATTATTAAGTGATTTTAGTCATATATCATCATAAAGATTCAATCTCAAGCTTTACTAGTCATGATACATCACATATACATTATTCTAATTCAATTCATGTCTACATGCTTTTACTCTTGAACAATTACTATACATGCCATCAATCCTAGAAAATTATCTCTAAATCCTCAATTTCACCTTTCATGGCATAAACCCACATCACTTTAATTTCATCAATTAGACTAGGGTTAGGCATAGAAAACATGTAATTTCTTCATAATAACATGATTCACTACAAATTCTATCATAATTGATCATTATCCACTCAATTGGATCAACATACAACACTACCCACAATATATGAAGAAACCCTAACTAGAATTGGGGTTCATCTTCACAGTCGGGGGAATTCTAGGGGGGTCCATGGATGGAAGAATCCATGGATGAATAAGCTATCATACCTTGATTATAAAGCTTCACAAAGCTTGCAACAATGGAGTCTTGACCTAGCTTGATTCTCTTCTTCTTCTTCTTCTAGAGAGAATTTCTTGGAGGGAATTGGGTTCTTTTTGAGTGAGTTGAATTAATGTCTAGGATCAATGAATTTAGGGGTCTAATGTCTTTATATAGGTGGTCTAAACTCTAATAAAACGACACCACTTAACCTTAATTAATTCCGGAAAGTTCCATAATGCCCCCACTTAACCGTCTAAGACCAACTTGCTGCCTCACCCACGGGACCACACCCACGGGCTGTGAGTGGACCCACGGGCCATGCTGGTCAATCGTGGGTGGTGGTCTGAGGCAGTGTCTTTTGGGGCCTTGACCCATGAGGCCATCCATGAGGCGTGGACCTCCCTACGAGGCGTGTGTCCCCCGTGGGTACACTGCCTTGGGGCAAATTCTAGGGTAGTTTGCTAGGGTCCTTGTTGGTCCTTGGAGAGTCGTACCTTGACGTTCTAACCCGAAATCCTTCATTCTAAGTACGGAAAGTCATATCTACGACTCTAACCCCCACGTCAAGCTCTAGTTTAGCTTACTAATTTCCGTGTGTTACATTAATGATCTCATAGTTAAATTCGACTAGTTCAATAGCTTGAAACTGAGTAAATTACGATGAATTTATCCTTTTTAAATTTATTTGTAAAACAAAATTAAAATGAAATCTAATTTTTTTACCTCACATCTATATCACGAAATCAAATTGAAGGTGATTGAGAAATCCTGGGAGGGAACAAATTGGAGAATTAATGAAAGAGAGAGAGAGAAATAAAAGAGAAATGGTGTTTTTGCTATTCAATTGTAACACAACAAATGCTATTTCCTTTAAGAGTAGATCTTATACTATTATTCGTAATTAATGTAATATATTATATTATTTATGTAAAATGACCAAATTATAATAATAGTTTTAAAAGAAAAATCTATTAGTTTTAAGAATAAAAGTGGACCAAAAAGATGAATATGTGATACGTTAAGATTGATTTTTTTTTTTTTTTAAAAGTCAGAGGATAAATATACCTCTTGTGAGAGCATTGAGAGGAATACCTCTTGTCAGAGCATTTTCTCCCATTCCCCCTGATTGATGAACTTTAAATTTGTTTTCCTACCTTTTTGATATAAAAATAGAATGCCTTTTTATGTGTGAGTTTTTTTTTGTAAATAAAAAACTTTAGAATATATAATTATTTTATTTTATTTTAAAATAAGCGTAACTCTAATTTAAAAAATAAATTCCCTCATATCATATCACATACTTTAAAAGAGTATACGTGGGTGATTATTTTTTAATAAAGAACCGAGGAACCATTTTTGTTATTTTCTCGAACCACAGAACCACTGCGCACGGCGGTAATCGGTCACCTGAATTTTAGTAATCGCTTCTCATAATCTCAGAGAAGAGTCCATATCTTGCTGTAGTTACAACATGGGGATTGACCATGGAGTTCACTCCCTCATTGTTGTATTGCTGCTGATTTCAATGGTTTCCACTTGTGTTGCCTACCGCCCCGGTGACATCGTTCCGATGAGCAAAATGGGTCAATACCACTCTGTACGTATAACCCTTTAACTATTTCAATTTACGAGCTTTATTGTTTGATTTTTTTTCTGTGGTTGATTTACTTGCAGTCGAGGACTGTTTGGCATGATATGATTGGAAAACATTGTCCCATTTTCGGGGTTAATCGGGAGGTAATTTTCATTTCCCCATACATTTCTTTAGTTTGTGCTTATGGGGTTTTAAATTTTGGGGATTTTGCTGCTGATCTCTTTCATTTTTACCTAATGATGTTTTTTCGTGGGGTTGAAATTTAATTGGTGTAGGTGTTGATACCGATTCCAAAACCAACTGGTTTCACTGGAGCTGATCCTTACAAGATGTGAGTTTCATGAAAGACAACTTTCTGCTTTTTCTTATTTTCTTGTAAATTCAATCTACTTGTCATGCCTTAGATTTATTATGGTGAGATTCAACTTGCACATTCATGTTAGTGCATCTGATATTAGAGTTTTGGTATGGGAGTAGGTTCATTTTGGTCCTTCAAATATAACCTGAGCATTTTTGATCCCTTAACTTTTTGGTCTCCCCGAACATAATCCACTTAAAAGTAATGGTGTTAAACCCATGTGACATCCACATGGCTTGTAAAATATAAAACCCATCGGACAAACTCATTTTCCTATTCTAACGGAGAGTTGTCGCACCTTACGGCCATTTTGTTGTTGCCTTTAAGGGAAAATGGTTACTATTTTCGAGTAGGACTGATAATTGTGTTCTAAAGTATTGTCTTCTGATATAAATAGCTACTACTATATTAATCCTAATAAATGAAGAAAGCAAGAAGAAATAAAATGTGCATCAATCAAGAAAGAGATAGCACTGTCAGTTGAGATTTACACCATTAGAAAAATTGTTCTTCTCGTTAGTTTTTAACATTGTTATGTTAGGGAGACCAAAAGTGCTCCACTTTAGCAAAATTAAGGGACTAAAAATGCCTAGGTTATATTTGAAGGACCAAAATGAACCTACTCCCATAGATAATGGATAATTTTAGCCCAAAACTCTCTGATATTACTTGGAGTCGGCTATATGAAACATATAAGTTACTGCTTCCTCTTTGTTTTCTTGTAAATTCAGCCTGCTTTCCATCTCTTAGAAACTTATTATGGTGAAATGCATCTTTTATTTCTCTTGTCCTGGCCATGGCTGCAGATTTGTGCTGACACTGAAAAACATTGCTGAAAGGATGTTGTAATAGGATAAGGTCTTATGTTCTGTCCCAATTTGCATCAAATAGAGAAGTGCTAATATTCCTAGGGAGGCTGGGATGTAATTTGTGAAGCTTTGTGCCAAACTTACAAGGAAAGGGTGAAATAGATGGCTAGAAATAACACACGAGAGGAGTGAAGGTGTGGATCCCGTACAGACTAAGCAATTTTAGATGATAAGTTACATATTAATTTTCTTTTCACCTTTCTCAAAAAGGAAGTTGTAGAGCAATTTTGATTGAAGTTACTTCTCATGCAGATTGTCATCTGTCTCTTAAAACTTTACATGGTTTATCACATGAGCATTGGCTCTGACAAGATAAGGGAGAAAAAAGATCTATGGTGGGAATTAGTAGCTTCTAGGGGATGGTGTAGAAGTCATGGGTTGTATGTGGTGATTCTAATATAACCAGATCTGACAACGGAAGGAGTGGGAAAGGTATAATAGGGCTATGCAGTAGTTCTCTGATTCCATAGAGGATCTTGAATTGATTGATTTTCTATTGGCAGGATGGATTTAGAGCCTGTTTGGATTGACTTAAAAGTTGGTCAAACCTACTTTTAAGTGAGTTTTAGCTTTTGAGAGTGTTTGACAAAGTTAAAAATAACTTAAAATAAGTTTAAAATGACTTAAAAAAAATTTAAAAACCAAAAGTAGGACCCCCCTACTTTTTTTTTCTGACTTAAAAGTCATTTAAAGTTTAACTTTTATTTTTTGACTTAAAAGCTACTTCTTTCAAAAAAAAAACTACTTCCTTTTCAGCCTATACAAACGGGCTCTTACACATGGTACAGATTAAACAATCATATTGCTGCACCAAGACTGGACATATCCTTAGTTTTGACTTAATAGGATGATGAATACAACAAAATCAAACAGTCACTAATGCCAAGGTTAAAATCTGAGGTGACTGGTAAAAAGGAAATCACATTTCAAGTTTTGAGATTGCTGGTTGGAAATAGCCGGTTCACTGAGATAATTATAGGGTGGTGGAATTCTTTTGAGGTCACAGGTATGCCCTACATCTTAGCAGTCAAGTTGAGTGGAATCATGAAAATTATGGCAATCCGAACAGAAAATTAGAATTGCTGGAGGAGGTGCCAAAATTAGACAATATACAACAACCAAGAAATCTCACTAAGGAGGGACTTGTACCCAAAGAAGGTTAAAGATGGAACTTGTATCCAAAGAAGTTCAAAGATGGAGCTTGAGGAAGTGACAAAGTTTGAAGCAATTGTTTGGAGGCAAAGATAAGAGTATTGTAGTTGAGTGAGGAGAATAAAAAGGGAAAAGGGTTAAAATTGTACCTTTACTATGCAAAAGGGATCAAATTTACCCTTTGTTATAATATTGGTACAAATTACCCCCGACATTACCTAAATGACTCAAATATACTCCTCCTTCGTAAGGGATGTCAAAGGTAGAAGAAAAGCAATGACCGGAGTGGGAGAGTCGGAGTCGAAAAGAGGATCCCTCATTTCTTTCTCTCATTCAAAACCGTGCATGAGACTTTCATCTCACATGTCTCCTAAGTGATAAAAGAAAGAATAACCCATTTTCTTTCTTTTTTGATTACCCTCCTCGTGTATGTATAAGACCAAATTTGTTCGATTTCTTAAAATGATTATGTTGAACTTCTTTAGACTTTTCTGTTTTTGGGTTAACCAAAGATGCATAGAAGATACTGCTTCAATGATAGACACCCTTGTTTTTTTGTTAGGCTGATGAAGCAGTTTGTTCTTCTTTTTCACTTGTAAATATGAACCAAGGTGTTCTATTGATAAATATATACAAATTGTTACCTTCTCAAAAAAAGAAGTTATATCTGATCTTCATGTCAACAGGAGAAGAAGTCTTACTCTTTCCCATCAATGTACCTCAGCTACACATTTAAGCAGACAATCCTGCTTTACGGGCAAAAACAAAGCTATCAAGATATGGAAGGCCAGACTTTATCTTAGCAAGTAAATTGAGATACTTGAAAGATAAACTCAAAGAGTGGAGTAAAACACGACAAGGAAATTTGGGACTGCAAAAACAAAGCATTCTAAATCAATTGGCTGAATTAGATGGGATCTAAGACCAAAGGCAATTGACAGATGAATTTATTTGAGAGCAGTTCTCACCGTTGAATTTGAAGAAAATGCAAAGAGGGAAGACATTGCTTGGAGACAGGTCCAGGGCTTTGTGGCTAAAAGTAAGTTTTTCCACAGAACTGCAAACTGTCACAAGAGATACAATAACATTGACAAGCTGTCATTCAATGGAGAATGCATAGGGGAACCAACAGAGATCAAAGAAGAAGTCATTAAGAACTTATATGCTGAAACAGAAAGATGGAGACCCTAATTCAATGCCAAATCTGGTACTATTGTGAATGAGATGGATAGCATCATGCTACAAGAACAGTTCAGTGAAAAGGAAACAAATGACTTGTTATGGCATGTGCTAGGGATAAAGCACCTAGCCCACGGTTACACCATGACATCTTTCATAGCTTGTTGGGATGTGGTCAATAAAGTAGTAGTTGCAGCAGTACAAAACTTCCATGCTTAGAGTTTTTTGAAAAAAGTTTCAATGCGACCTTCATAGCACTGATACCAAAAAAGATTGGGGGAAAGGAGTTGAAGGACTTCAGACCCATAAGCCTAATAGGAAGCATTTACAAGATCCTATCAAAAATTCTGACCGAAAGGCTCAAGAAGGTAGTTTCCAAGCTGGTGGATGCTAAGCAATTGGCCTTTATAAAAGGCAGACAGATCATGGATGCAATTTTGATTGCAATAAGTGTGTGGATGTCAGGAAGATCAGCAATGTCCCAGGAATCCTTTGTAAGTTAGATATTGAAAAATCCTCCGATCACCTTCACTGGGATTCCTCTGGAAGACTTTGGATAAAATGGGTTTTGGTGAAAAATGGATTAGATTTTGCATCACGACTCTGAAGTTTTCCATTCTGATAAATGGATCTCCTTCTGGATTCTTCTCATCTCAGAGAGGATTAAGACAAGGGGACACCCTATCCCTTTTCTATTTATTCTGGCAATGGAAGGACTAAATGACATACTCAAAACAGCCCAAATAAAAGAATGGATAAGAGGTTTCAATGCCAAGATGAATGATAGACAGGGCTTGGCCATATCACATTTACAATATGCTGATGACACCCTGATTTTTTGTGGTGTAGAGAGCCTCCAACTAAAGTATTAAAGAATTATCTTGATATTGGGCTTCTCATGGTTACACATTAACTATGGGAAAAGTTTCATTTACCCAGTTAATAAGGTGCCCAACATAAATGTGTTAGAGAACTTCCCACAGAGTACCTTGGCATGCCCTTTGGGGATAAGAGCAAGTCAAAATGCATATGGAACAATGTTTTGGAGAAATGTGAGACGAAGCTAGTGAATTGGAAAAGCAAATATTTGTCTCTAGGTGGAAGAGTTATTCTCATCAATAGTGTGTTGGATGCCATGCCTACATACATGATGTCAGTTTTCCCAATGCTTGCAAATGTGATTGACAGAATGGATGCTATCAAGAGAATTTTTTTGTGGCAAGAGAACTGTGATCCTAATGATCACAAATTTCATCTTGTAAAGTGGGATGAAGTCATGTAAAGTAAAAGAGTAGGGGGTCTGGGGATAAGGAACTTAAAGCTGTAGAATCAAAGCCTTCTGATGAAATGGCGATGGAGATTTGCATCACAGGAACAAGCGCTGTGGAAGGAGACAATCAAGGCTAGGTTTGGAATGGAGACCAAATGGGCTACCTACATGCCCACACAACCTTATGGGTCTGGAGTATGGAGGTCTATTAGAAGTCAGTGGATCAGGTTTGCTAACAACTGTAAAATCAAGGTGGGAAAGGGGGAAAAACACTACTTTGGGAAGATGTGTGGGTTGGACAAGAAACTTTGAAGAACAAGTATCCTGACTTGTTTAACTTGAGCCTTCAAAAGGTATCCAGTGTAGTCAAAGGCGCGCTTTAAGCGCGCTTAATCCCTGAAGCAAGGCTCAAAACGTATTGTGCGCTTCGCCTCGCTTTATGTTCGCTTAAGTGTCGCAATCAAGGTTTTAAGGCAAACTTTTCCCTGCCAATGAACCTCTTCTGAAGAAGTGACACTAAGCAATTGATATTTTATTTATCATAATTTTTTTTCAATTTCTTTGGTCATATATTTGTCATTCATGTTTATAATTATTAGACTTGGACTAAACATATATATTTGTATTTTTTTCTCCCTTTGTGCCTTTTTTCATTAAAGCCCACGCTTTTTTGCGCTTTGCACTTAAAGCCCCAATAGACCTTAGAGCTTTTTTGCGCTTTTCACCTTTGATAACACTGAAGGTATCCACAATCAGTGAAATGAGAGACAATCAAGGGTGGGATCTCAGGTTTAGGAGACACTTGAACGACTGGGAAATTAACAAAGTGGCTGAACTACTCAATACTTTGGAGCAATACAAAGATTTAACTCCCAATGAGGACAATCTATTTTGGCTACCAGAATAGCAAGGCAGATTTTTAGTTGTTTCAGCTTACTAGAGATCACAGAGATCAGTCAATCAGAGTGGTGACTGGCCCTGGAAGATGATCGGGAAAGTCAAGGTACCTTTCAAGGTTGCATGTTTCACTTAGCTACTAGCCAAACATGCCACACTCACCAAGGACAACCTTATGAAAAGAGGTCATCAAATTTTCTCTAGGTGCTCCTTTTGTGAATGTGAGATTGAGACAATAAATCATCTCTTTCTACATTGTAGAGAGACTGTGAAGTTATAATAAATTTTGATTAATTTAAGAGGCATAAGCTGGACTATGCCAAGGAGCATCAAAGAGGCTCTAGCTTGCTGGAATAGAGATGGGAATCAATCGGGACTCGAGACACAGGGAGAGATGGAAGATTGTCCTAGCCTGCATTTGGTGGACTATATGGATGGTAAGGAACCAGAGATATTTCGAAAACAAGAGTTGCTCTCTGCAGAAACTCAAGATGAACTGTCTAGTCCTTTTCTTTTTTTGGTGTAAGCACGAATATCCTCAAGAAGAAGAGGATATTCCTAGTATTTTAGATTATTTATGAAGCTTTAGTAGGGTCACCTCTCCCTCTGTAATTTTGTTAAAGTATTACTGGAATACTTCTCTGAGTATACCTTTTGTTCATAATATATGTTACCTTTATTCAAAAAAAAAAGATATGGGAAGGGATGCTAGAGTGAAAAGAGATTGACCAAGTGGAAAGTTCAATATCTCCCTTGGGACGCAGAGTAGTTTTAGTGAATAGTGTAGTGGATTCATTACCAACATATATGATATCTCTATTCCTCTCATCAGTTAAGGTGGAAAGTAGGATGGATACTACCCTTCGGGGTGGCCCAATGGTTTGGGCTCGAGACTTCCATGTTGGAGGTCTCAAGTTCGAAACCTCTTGCCAACAAAAGCAAGGGGTTTGCCTTCTAGGTCAAGCTCGTCGCACTGGGCTTGCCTAGTGCGGGTTACCTCTCCTATGTGGTTTGCGAGCTATTGCATAGGAGCAGGGGTTTTACCCTGTGCGCACCCAAAGGGTAGCGGCTGCGGGTTTTCCTTGTCATAAAAAAAAGTAGGATGTCATTGTGCAGGCTGTCACCCTCGGCGACCGGAGAGACTAAGAAAGAATATAATAGTTACAGTCTCTTCCGTTGTGGAAGTTACTCCTAACCCCACAAGGTTCCGAGACGGAGCTTAACCTGAGTCTCGGTTAAGAACGGCGATGATATACGTTTCACACGGCGCACGTCGAATGGATCAGAGAAGGCAGGGTTCCCCTACAAACGATTCGAGCTAAAATTGATTATTGCTCTTGTACAGTTGGAACTATCTATGGAATATTGGGCATCAAAATTTGGATATTTCTAGACGAGGAATGCGTTTTGCCAGAAAGATTTTTTTAGAAAGATTCTCCATTGGTAATTCAAAAATAGAAAGAATATAAATAAAGGCGCATACGCGGGAAGGGCCCCCCCTCTTTCTTAGAATTCAACATTTATGATATGTTTTGCATCTCGGACCAAGACAAAACTTTTACTTGTTCAAATAACAATTAAGGTGAAGCATGATAGTCTTCAACTGCACAAAAGTTATGCGGAGAACTAGTAAGAATTGTGCCTGCCATCCAATTCTTGACGCATGGCGAGATTACTCTAGCACTCTATAAATGGAGGCTCGATAAGTGTCTTCACTTCATCAAATTCAAATCAAAGAAATTGAGTACTAGCACGTATGGCTATGGATACTGCAAACAGGCTTTCTGCAATTGCTGCCGAAATGGGGCAACTCTCCTCCGAACCCTCGATTCATTCCGTGGCGCGAAATCCATCATTGGCCCCGGTCCGAGACAAGTAAACAATCGTGGAAGGCCCAGGATGGTCGCTATAACGTCTTTTTCGGCACGTAACAAGGTCCAATGATGAATCTACCGCTGCGAGGCGAGGGAGCAACTTGTCTGGTCTTGCGGTGCACTCATTCCCGTTACGAGAATGAAATGACGCCCCAGCTTGACTCGAGACCAAGACTCCTTACAACTCGCACCAATCGCGGCACGAGGCCCGCTTCTTCAAGTTCAAGTTCCGCTTGCTGCTTTTCATTTTGATAGGAGTAGGTGCTTGCAGCTCGCTCGCTGTCTACTACACGGAAACGAAGACCTTGCACCTTGAACTGTACTACCGGAACTGTGCTCTGAAGATTTTCTTAAAGTAACCCAGTCAGATGTCAAAAAATGATTCTTATCCCATCCGTCAGGTTTGTATGTACCCACGCTCCTGTTTATTATTTTCTAGAACCTCAGGAACTATCCTGTGCGGTAAGGCACCACCCTATTGTGCTAGCAGCCAACTCCGGCATGTCAGCTTAGTTATCCTCATCTCTTGAAACCAATTCACTTGAGTGAGACAGAGGAGAGTGGAATTTCGTGTGTAGGGGTGAAATCCAGAGATCTACGAAGGAACGCCAAAAGCGAAGGCAGCTCTCTGGGTCCCTACCGACGCTGAGGTGCGTTGTTGTTCATTGGATTCCGGAGGAACTACTTCGTTAGGATTGGGGAATTGACATTAAAACACCGAGGTAACGGAAGTGAAGGCAACTCAACTTATGAGCTAACAGCTTATGTTTTCTGGTATTTTGTTTTGGGTGAGATGTACACCGAAAGGAATTGACGCTACAAACACTCTTGCCTTTTCAATTCACATCTATGAGCGAGGATTCCTCTATCTCTTGCTCGCTTCGATCGGACTCTGACAGCTTAGGGAAGAATGATGGTGAGTTAGAGACAGAGTTCGAAAAGGTCAAATCTTTGATGATTCCATCATCTATGATTGAGTTGCGAAAACTTCTGATACTCTCATAAAAGAACTTTATTTGGCAAGAAAACAGGAAAAAATGCATTCCGCCTGGTGAAATGAAAGACTATCATTATTTGGAGATTGGGAATCAGAAACTTCAGGCAGCATGTCAGAAGTCCTTTATTCAAATAGTTCTTGAGATACAATAATGACAACAAGATCTTTGAAGGAAGGTAATTACAGGTGTTGTCAGGGATCTCAATAATGTACCAAGAAGATTAATTCTACGTATGGGGTACACTGAAATGAAGGTGGGAATGGTAGAAGAGCCGTCTTCTGGGATGATACTAGATTGGACATGGTCCTCTAAAAGACCAATTTCCTGTTTTTTTCCCTAGTTGCAACAAATCCCCAGGCTAAATTAGAATTAGTGAGGGGACAACAATGTTGAAATCCGAGTTTCAAAAGATTGTTATATGATTGAGACGTGGGTAGCATTGCTAAACTGTCGAACTAACTTGATTA
This sequence comes from Solanum etuberosum, assembly GCA_029582245.1. Taxonomy (NCBI): domain Eukaryota; kingdom Viridiplantae; phylum Streptophyta; class Magnoliopsida; order Solanales; family Solanaceae; genus Solanum; species Solanum etuberosum. The sequence continues at coordinate 15,680 of JAJONR010009468.1, forward strand.
GATGCAAGTTATAACCGACTGTGAAGACTCTTTGGTATGGGAAGGGACTAGCACAAGGAATTTATTTAGTCAAATCAGCTTATAAAATTCTCATGGGAATAGCCAGGTTGGCTGGAGATTGCCTTGGAAACAGATTTGAAAGGTAGATGCACCCTCTTAGATAGTATGGTTATGATTAGTGGCTGGAAAGGCTTGTCTTACGTATGAAAACCTAAGAAAGAGGGGTTATCAACTGAGTTCCAAATGTTATTTATGTGCAATGGTGGCTGAAGATAATTTCCATTTGTTCTTACACTGTTGTCATATCGCAACTCTGGAAAATGTTCCAAGTATGGTTGAAATGAGCTGGGTGCCAAATATAACGATTTATCTTTTAAGATGTTGGTGTGGTGTAGTTAGGGGATGTTAGTCAGAAGAAATGGTGGAGAATTATTCCAACATGCATTTGGTGAATGGTTTAGAAGGAAAAAAGTTCCAGATTTTTGAGGATCAAGAAATTCCATCCAGAGAATAAACTTGAACTGTTTACTCCTGCCGTTCCAATTTATGTGGCACCCTTTCTTTTTTGATCCATTCCAAAAAGAATGTCACCTTTCCTTATTTGACAATTATTTAATGGCACCATCTCCATTTTGCCCTTATTGGGTCCCGTTTAACACTTTATTGTGATGAAAAGTCAACTAAAAGTAAGCACTAAAATAACTTTAATAAGGGCAATTTGGTAGACATAACAAAGTTTTATCTTATTTCTTGAACTCCGTGCCCAGTTAAATGGTGCCACATAAACTGGAACGGAGGGAGTATTACTTTTTAAATTTTGGCGTAAAAGTAACCCTGTAAATGATTTGAAACTATACTTGATATTGTAGTCCCTGTAAGTTTTTGTCTAGGGGATCTCTTATAGTTTACCAATCTGGGGATGCATTTTGTTTATCAGTACAAACTTTGTGCTGATGTTTATGTGAAAATGTTACCAATCTCAGTGTCTGGTTTAAGTTAGCTCTTTTGGAAACATAGAGGGTTGCTGCAAAGGACAGTGCACCAAGAAAATAAGGCTACAACTTGGGTTTCAACAGAGGTGGATGTAAAAGATAAGTGGAGGGTTGGTATAGTGTATCGTTATATGTTGTAACTTTTAGTATTTTGAGGTGAGATGTGCATGTGATACTACAGGGACAGAAGAAAAATGGTCTAAACTGAAATTTAAGAGGGTGAGGTAACTGGTTGATGTTGTTAAGAGCTAAAGTGGGAAACTACACTTTGTTAATCAAGAAGTCAATCAGGGTTTTGTAAAACAAGCCTTAGTCTTATTATGATGAAATTCCGCTAAGTTCATAATTAGATTTCGGTTAGTGTTTTTTTGCTTGCACTAGCTGGGTGATTTGCAAGATTGACCCTAAAAGGGGTGGTCTTGAATTTTGGCCCTACATAATTTTATTAAAAGAAATAGTCTGCACTTAAGAAAATTTGCTTGGCAAAACATTTGTTGCCATTGGACATAAGTTGTGGGGATGAATTAATTTTGCCTATTAGGCACATTTTTACAAGTCAGAGATAGAGAACCTAACCTGCTTAATTGATCACAAGTAGGGGTGGGCATGGTATGGTATATACCAAATTACCATACCATGCCGAAAATGTTAATACCGTGGTTTTGATATTATGGTATTTGGTATACATTTTACTTTATTTTCGTATTCGGTACGGTATTTGGTATTTAGAAATAACATACCGAATACCATACCGAAGTATATAGTACATAAATAACATATACATATTATTTAAAATACTAACAAATATGCAACCTAGCATTAGTATAAACTAAATGTTTAGAAGTTGAAACTTTGACTACTCTATTTTGATTGAAGGAGTTGTTTGTACTTTATTTTGAATATATCTTTCTACATGTGTAATGTGTTAGTTAATGAGCCAAGATTCCTTTACAAAGCTATGCGTTATACACTTTCCTCTATGGACTTCATCGATGTCCTTTATTGGTTCTGCCAGAATGACAGGTTTGTGCTGGCTTTAGTGTGAATTAGTATTTAGGCTCCATGGCTGAGTTGCGCGGACTCTTCACTTTCGATGCCGCACCTGTGTCAGATTCTCCAACAATTCACTACTTTTGGAGAATCCGACACGCACCTGCTGACATTTTTGAAGAGTCCAAGCAACATAGCTCCTTCTTTGATCATATTCACAGATGACAATGAACAAATATAACGTTTGTGCTATCTTTACATGGTTTCTTTTACTGCTAAAAGGTTAACTGTTTCGGTCCCCTGTCATGGATCTATATATGGGACTTTGCAAGATAAATTGTGATGTTTTCTTCCTACGACCTATGGTGCTGGTTCATTAAGAGAGAACCTGCAATCTGTTGAGTTAAAGTACTCAAAAACTTGAATTATTTTCTGCTTAGATTTCCTGGAATTAACAGAGAGTTTAAATACAGAATTTATAAGATAACTACCCCTAAAAGCTAGGACATGACTTCTTAACATTACTGGAATGAAAAACTGCACTACTACAGGGAATAACTACTACTAGAAGAAACAACAAATAGCTTCTAGAAAGAAATAACTACTGCTGTAAACTGTTGGATGACTAAGGAGTGATAACATTAACCCCTTCCTATCTTATCCACACTTCACCCCCCTGGCAGTACTAAACTGTAGAGGTTATTAACTTTTTCGTAGCTCTAATAGAAGCACTTAATGATATTTCATTTTCACTATCTTCTGAAATGGTCAGCTGAATTACTAATTTCTTATTCCAGTGAATGTGGCGTCAGTCGACTTTGTGTGGTCTAATGTGACTTACTATCTATTTTGTAATTTGGTGATGCTACATCTCCTGTTTAATTCTGCATTTATCCATTACCCATTCTCATTGGTATTCTGATCACTAAAAATTCTGGAAGTGTGTGACTAATTACTACTATTATCAATAATTCATCTGCAGATCATTCCAAGTTGGAAGAGAAAAATATCACGTGCCATGGCTGTTTGTGATTAATCGGAAGAGTTCTGAGGTTCCAATGATTGATGTGCATTTGGTAAGGCCTTTATTTGAGTAGAAAGTAGGTCTTAGCTCATAGATATTTTCTCGCAATCATCTTGACCTTTTATGTACCCCTTTAGCCCCTTATTTACTTCCATGTTCCCCTAGTATTGTCTGCACTGAATGGATTTTTCATTTATTACAGAGGTATTCTGGAGGTGATTTGCTTGGTGTTACTGCTAAGGTCATTGATATGCCTCATCACTGTATGTGTTCTTTCCTCTCAAGTTCTTTGTAGCATGCCAATAGAAAAGTGCAATACAATTTGCCAGTAATATAAGTAAATGCGGTCTCTTCTCTCCCCAGCTCCATCCTCAAGTACAATGATGCGTATTGAACACGTGGAAGATAATTATTAGAATGGGATGAAAAAGACTGACTTCTTTGATATGCTTGATGAAAAATGTCTTACATAATATAGTTTTGGTAGATTATTCCACTCTTATTGATCAACTAGTTTCTTGACACGTGTCTTATTCTTGTTTATAGCAAAAATACCATATATTCTAGATAAGATTGTTTTTTGTTTAACAAATAAGCAAAACTGAAAATTCAAAAAAAAAAAGTTGCTTCTATAACACTAGAGTATATATGGTGCGCAATTTAAGTTGCTCAACTTTTGTTGCCAATACAAATGCTATCATTTTAATAATTTGACAATGCAAATGTTACCCTTCTTTTCATACACCCAACATAATAACGTAAACTTTTCCATCATAGTATTTGGTGGCTCCACAAGTGAGCAGAAATTTGACCTTAAGGTGCTACTCTATCGTGTGAATGTTTTGGCTTGTATCTCCTACTTACGCACGGTTGAGTTCTTTAAGATTGTTAAGAATTAGGAAATTATTAATATGGCAAGATCTTATTCCTATATATATATATATATATATATATATATATTAGAAAGGTTTATAGCATGTTTGACCAAGCTTCTAAAATCGGCTTATTTTGGAAAGTGTTTTTTCTTTGAAAAGTACTTTTGGTGAAAAGCAGTTTCTGTTTGGCTAATCAATTATTCAATTTAGAAAACACTTTCGAGCAACAAGTAGTGTTGGCCAAACTTTTAAAAAGTGTTTTTGTGTCTATTTTTTCAAAAGTACTTTTGGGGAGAAACTACTTTTTTAAGCTTCTCAAAAACAACTTCTGCTTCTACTCAAAAACACTTTTTTCTTATCCTAAAAGCTTGGCCAACATCTCAACTCTGAAAAAGAACATATTTGGCTTTGAAGAAGCTTGGTCCAGCCGGCTATCAGGGTCCTTATGGTTGTGTAATTAGAAATATGAATTACTTTCCTTTCCTTGTTAAGATTACTTGTGAATACTATTTAAACCCCAGAATGTTTGAGGGAATAATCAAGTAATTCATTCCCGATCTCTCTTCTTTTTTTCATTTTTTTACACGGTGTCAGAGCTGCAAAATATATTGCTTCAAATCCTTTGTTTTATTAAAGAAGGAAGATTTTCATTTTATAAAACAAAAGATCGAATCGAGGTGCACTGTGACAGGTTTCGTCAACTCAAATGACGAGTTAGCAGATACAACACCAATTAGTAGATATCTTACAGAATTACTTCATGGCTCCAGAATTGAGTATGTTTTGGCAAACTAGGAGCATACAATATGTAAGCTCTAACTTTCAGGAGTGTTAATAATGAGCAAATTATTCATATGACAAGAATGGGCAAGTTTTAGAATCCTCTTAATTGTGTATATAGACATAGGAATTATTAGGAAGTACTTTCTTCCCTTTTTTGGATTACTTGCACACTTCTTTTTCTTTTTTTGGGATTACTCGTAAATACTATATAAACACCAACATATTTGGTTGGGGGAATAATCAAGTAATTTATTCTCACATCACTATCTTTTCACTTTTGTTTCGTCCTAGTCATGAGCCATTTATTTGGAGAATCTTAGTTGACCAAAATGGAAACCTTTTGCTTAAATAAGAACATATCAACTTATGTCCAAGAGAACTGAAAAGTTGCTTGTGGGGGGGGGGGGGGGGGGGGGGGGGGGGGGGGGGGGGGGGGGGGGGGGGGGGGGGGGGGGGGGGGGGGGGGGGGGGGGGGGGGGGGGGGGGGGGGGGGGGGGGGGGGGGGGGGGGG
>JAJONR010009469.1:0-22202 GCA_029582245.1 Solanum etuberosum
GAGCAATTTAGCTATAAGCAACCTATACGAATAGCCTCTAAGTCGTGTCCGACATAGGGACACTACTAACTAAATAAGAATCCTGACAAGGGAGGATTATATCCACTCAGGCAGCCAACAATCAACACTAACGGCTACAAGTATAACAACGATAACAACCCAATTACATTGCTCCTAAGCTTTAAGGAAACATGCCGTAAAAATGGACTAGCCTTAACATACCTTTTTCGTTGAATTCACGTGGCCTAACGACTTTTACTCACAGCCCCCCTCGCTACTACAACAAGGTAGGACCATAATCAACCCACGAAAATAGAAGATAACATGATAATCTGATAAAAGATATGTATTTCCGTTGCAAATTGCTATTTATGGCTTATCAAAACTAGAGTCGATGAAAGAATGTTCTTACCTTGATCTTAAGTTCGTAATACACCTCAAAACCTTAAAGTATGTCCAAACCCTTGCTGTCCCAACACCAAAGTATGATATGCTATGAAATCGATAAAACAAATTATACCATGATGACGAGCTCAACGCGTAGAACAACTTTCGTCTAGGACTTAAGTCGAGAAAATATATAATTTGGTTGATCCTAGAAGTGGGTTTTCTAAATTTTCTGGTTATTTACTGAAAAAAATGAAGAAAAGTCGAAGAAGAAGATATATAAAGACTTTCACCGACCTAGGGGACCCACCTCATGTGCCTACTTGTGCAGTCTCACGAAAACGTGAATATCTATCTATTCTGAAGTCGTACGAACGAATGGTTTGATGCGTTGGAAATTAGACTCGTAGACCTTCAATTTGCGGGGTTTTAGGGCCCACAACTCTTTATAGATTGAGAGAAAACCTCCAAGACATTTGACCTAAATTTCAGAGAAATATTTTAAAAGGAACTTACGATAACTTTCGCCAACTTTTATTTTGTAACTTACCTAACTTAAAAACTTGAGATACAACCCTTGAACACTTAAAATATGACATACGACATCATTCTTAATTCATTACTCACCCTCTTTGTTTTTCCAAGAAGGTACGAGTTAAATTAGTGTTCTGAAAAGTCGGGGTATTACATATGTGATTTGCAAATAAACTGATTACCTTGCTTTTTACAACTAGATTCATCTAAATTGCAAACATTCAACAAATTACCCGCTCATATTGGTCTCTTTCAAGCACCAATTTGAGATCTAAGCTAAGACTAAGGTTGCCACCTTAATCCCTATATTAATCACATAGTAACAACTCAAATCCATAATAAAAAGAAATAAATAGACCAATACAATATACCCACCATGTTAAATCAACACCCCACCCCATAATCAGATCCCTAGATATTGGAGTTTTAGCCACCCATCACAAAAAGTACAGTAATTATACCTTTTATGATAGTAGCCATGTGTGTAGTGGAATTAAGCAATTATAATCAACACCCACTTTGATATTACTTTACAATTGTCAATTACAAGTGTGATATTCAAACCCGAAACTAAGAGCTATACTCAATATTTTCCCTATCTTAAAATTATAATGGCAAAATTTGATAAACTGTCGGATCTCCTCATTCTCTCTGTCTTTAAAACTTGATATACTTTCGAAAATGAATCTTTTGCATCGCATCAGTAACATTATTCAGGCTCGCCGATATGACTAGGCGGATCACCATTTTTGTACTACAACTCGCCCTTTAGAGGCTCCATGCTTCAGGTGTTTTAACCTCAGTCAGTGGACTCAATGGAACACACCATTCATGCTCAGCAGATCGCCAAATATCACTGTTGTTTGCCTTTTAAGCTTTTGCTTTTCTTTCAAGTAATATCACATTTAGTGATAGACAATATATTCATCTTTTGAGTTTGGCGCATCCCCGATGCATATATTCTTCACCCATTTATTTTAACACATGGACCTTAAACACTTGTCCATTTTGGCGAAATGCAACTGATTGGGCGATTCACCCTTCTGATTAGGTGCTCAACAATGTGGAGTTTAGCCTTCTTTTCATGTTTTGGCCATTTTTCAATATTCATCCTTGCCTCTTACTTATCGTTCATACTTGAAAATCATAAAAAAACATTAAAATAGGAAAGAATTTGGCATTGAGGACACTATTTGTTGAACTAAATATTCCTTAAATGAGTGCAAATTTATCACTCATCAACACCCTCAGCTTAAAACTTTTGATTGTGCTCAAGTAGATCAAGAACATAATTAGTTCAACAAGGGTGTCTACAACAGTTCTCAATGAGAGCAAACATGCAAGTTCCATTACAAGACTACTCTCAATAACATGCTACACTCTATCATGAAAAAAAAGATTCAAATGATGAGTTGTTGGTACCAAACCAAGTGCAAGCTCACTATAGCTTCTTTTCTAAAGCAATACCATCTTTCAACAAACGCATTCGAGTGCCCTCACATCAAGAACCATTCTATGCTCTCACAAATAAAATCAATAAAGAAGTAAGGAAAAAACACAATTCTCACTCTCCTAAAAGAGAAATACATGCAAGCTTCATCTCAGAGGTTGTAATGGGGCTGAGGGTTAAGGTATGGTCAATTAAGCTTAGTGAGTTCACCTTTTTAAAGCATTGTTGCAATCATCTTCACCTCTTCTCAAGCTCTATCTTTTATTTTTCATTTAACAACTCAAACATTGACTTGTCAATAATTTTATTAGAAACCCCTTTTTATTTCACCAACTCTCTTTTTCCTTTCAGTTTTTCAAATGTTGTTCATCACAATATTTGTTCGTTATTTTATTTAGATAAGGAGGGGTTCCTTTTTTTGTAACAAACCTCAAAGATAGTCTCATTTCATATTTCTTTTCCTTTGAAATGATTTTCCTTCATCCTTCCTTCCCTCACCCCAACTTAGGCTTTTGACTTAAGTTGTCTATTCAAACAAACCAATGCTTCAAAAGGATTTTAGGTTAGAATTTAGGGGAAATTTTTCTCAAGTGGTTTCGATGTGGTTGTCAACAAATGGCTTAGGCTCAAATGGTGTCAAAATGGATGCACACCCTCACAAGATAGTCCCAAGAGGATATGGAAATCAGGGTCCCTCTAAAAATTTCTTCCCAAGATCAGTTCTGACACTTAACCAAGCTAGACAATTGGAGTAACAAGGCAAATTCTAAGATTCCACAAATATGCTTCCAAGTAAAACCTCACCACACATGGCACTTCAAACACAATCATTTAGCGTGGCCCCAAAAAATAAAAGGTTATGTGCGATATTCATAACAAGGATCTTATCAAAACATAACTAGCAAACACAAGATTCAAAAAGATCGCTTAAAAGTGCAACCATATCAATTTATTCCTTGCAACACAAACATTAGAGACCATGCTCATCATGAGTACTATTCAAAACATTGATATTGAATGCAATCTATCCTTGTATTATTATGAATGAAAACTCAAACATTTTACGATTTTCAAAACTCATGGGGTAATTGAAAATTTTAGAGAATGAGACAAAATGAGAAAAAACAGGCAAATTACTTCAGTAAAAGCAAAAATAATACAATCAGAAAGGGGAATATTGGCACAAGTGCCCCGCACCCCACCAAAAAAAAGGGCAGTGTCCTTAATAAAAAGAGCAGAAGTAAATGAGCTTAGAGTGAGAGACTCGTTGGGGACTAAAGGGTTATCATGTTGGCTGATAAGGGAGAAAATAGGTACGAGATCTCTGACCACGTTGGTGAATCACCGAACGGGGAGAGCTCACCGAACATGCCTCTTGCAAATGAGAAATAATTTCTAGGTTGGTGGGTTGAAAACTGATCGCCTAAAATATTTGAGCGGGTCACTTAAATTATCCTTTCATCACCGAACTTGAATAGTACACCCCTAAATTTTCCATCTCATTTGTTGAACTAAGTCGGGTTCACAAAACACAATCATGGAATCGCCGACTTAGGGGTGGACGTCACCGAATATGACACTACATTAACAAAAGCGAGTTACCCGAAAGGCGAACTCGTTGGAATTGCGTATAGTAACATTGGCGGATCATCGAATTGGGCCTCCCAATCACCTATTCTCTTTACAACCTGCACAAATGACACACACGTTATTGAAAATCACCAATGCTCGTGTTGCCTCCCAATAAGCGCTTGATTTAACGTCGCGGCACGATGTTGACATGCGTTCAAGCATCATCCAAGTACACCACTTCAATGATTCTCACATCACAAACCTCTCCAAAGTATATTTTCAACCTTATGCCGTTAACTTTGAATTAATCCCCTTTGAATCTTCAATTTCAATCAACCCATTAACACACTTTAGTGACTCTATACGGGCCTCCACTTTGACTTTAGTTTACCCAGGAAGAGTTTCAATAAGCAATTGAAAAGGAAGACTAGTTCACCCATTCTAAACTCCGTATGTATGATCTTTGCATCATGCCACCATTTAACTTTTACTTTACAGAGTGCGGAGATCTCATATGCTTGTAATGAAAACTCATCCAATTCAAATAGTTTATGATAATACTGGAAAGTACTTTTCAAAAACAATTAAAAGAGCCAGCATACATCGTCAATAAAAAAAATCCAACAGAGTGTCGGGGTCGAATCCCCAGAGAATAGTATATCGTAGAAAATTCTATAAATAAATTTGTAATGTAAAATCATTCATATGTAATAGTAAAAATAAGTGGGTAGATGATTCAACCAATTTAATAAAAGTATTTGGTTATCCATGGTCACAATTTAACAAGAATATCAGAAAATCTAAGAAGTAACAAGTAATTTAGGGGTGCGGGAATTGGAGATCAATGTCACATAGGCGTAATTTTGTTTTTCTACAGTTATGAACATTCATGAATAGGTTGGGTCATCTTCAATGACAATACTATTATTTTCATATCATAGCATCATTTCATATAATCTCTTTTCGGTCTCATCTATGTGCTATACTAAACAACCGAATACCTTACTTGATTCTCTCTTTTGATGAACAAATTGGGCAATACATCTGACTCATAACCTCTATTTTCAAAAAAAGTTACATACATCAAACCTAAATTGCTAGTATCAGAATAATTAGCCACTCTGATCTATCTCTTTTGAGTATCGACCGGAGATCTGAAGTAGTATTTAAATATGAAACCTTAACCTATAAGTTAACCCCATACTAATTAGCAAAATTTAATGTTTGAACAGCTGCAAAACAGAGCATAACATCAATACCCACTTCATTAAATCAACACCAAACCCAATAAATGCACTCCTAGATCTTAGGGTTATAGCCACCAATCCCAAAAAGCAAAGAAATTATAACTTTCATGAAAGCAGCCTGGGTAACATAAAATTAAGTAATTACAAGCAAACACACTTTAAATTCAACTTCAATTTATCAATTTCAGGAACAAATTTGAAAAGCTCCATAAACTAGAAAGTCTTCTTCAAAAGGTAAAAGGTTTTCTCTCAAGTTTCTCACTCCTTGACTTCTTCTCACGCGCGAACTCTCTGATCTGATCTGATTTTACTGTCTCTTTTGGGCTATTTGTAATTTCCCCAAAATTTGTTCAAGAACTTATTGTGTGACCCATTGGGCGATGTTAGTCAGGCTCACCTATCACGTTAGGTGAATCACCCTCCACTATTCAACTCCCATTTCTTTTTATCTAGGCTTCATGTGTTTCAACCTTAGTCGGCAAACTCGTTCGAGTCTACATATCTCATTCGGTATATCGGTGAGTACCACTTTGTTCACCTTTCAAGCCTTCAAATTTTCTCTTAGCACTATCGCCTTTGGCGATGGCCAATACATTTGCCTTTCTCATTCGACAAATCGCCTTTTCAATTGGAGTTAGCCGGCATGTCTCAATTAATGAACGTGTTCTTCACTTTCAATTTGGGGGAGGTAAAACCCATAAGATGATCCGCTTTTCTTGTTTGGCGATCATCAATGTATATTTTACACTTCTTTTTACATTTTTTGCCATTCTTTTAAACATTCATCCTTTCCTTGTCCTTTAGCCTTCAGAGCTGCAAATCATCAAAATATCGTTAGAATAGGATATAATTAATCATTGAGGGCACTAATGGTTGAGCTAAATAGGCATCAAATTGAGTGTAAATCTATAACTCATCAACACCCCAACTTCAAATTTTGCTTGTCCTTGATTTTATCAAGAACACAATGCAAGTGTCATTACAAGACTACTCTCAATAACATTCTCCACTCAATCAGGATCAAAACGCTCCAAATGATTATTAGCCTATTTCAATAAAAGCTCAAGCTGACTATAGCTTCTTTTCTAATCCAAGACCATGCTTTAAACATATACATTCAAGTGCCTTCACATCAAGAACGATAATATGTTCTCACATAGCAAATCAAAAAATAAATAAGGAATTAATGCAACTCCCACTCTTTCAAAATTTAAATACATGAAAGCTTCATCTCATTGGTTTGCCCATATTTTCCAATCATCGCAAAACCTAGTTCATGCAAGATCTCAAGTGTATTTAAGCTTGTAATCGGGCTGAGGGTTAAGGTATTATCAATTTGGCTGAGTGAATTCACTTTTCCAAAGCATTGTTGCAATCATCTTCACGTCTTCTAAAGTCCTTTTCATTCTTTTTCATTTGAGAATTCAAACATTGACTTTTCGATCACTTTATTTGGAATCCCCTTTATTTTACCAGCTTGTCTTTTTCATTTCAACTTTTAAAAATTGTTCAGCACATTGCTTCTTTTTCTCTTATCTTTTTTTTTATAAGGAGTGGTTCCTTCTTCTTGTTACAAACTTTAAAGTTGAGTGTCATTTCATCTTTATTTGCCTTTAACATGGCTTTCATTCCTCCATCTTTTCCACACCCCCAACTTAGGATTTTGACCTAAGTTGGCTAGTCAAATATAACAATGCTCCTAAAAGGATTTTAGGTGAAAAATAAGATACAATATAGCTCAAGTGGTTTCAATGTGGTTTGAAAACAAATGGTTTAGGATCAAATGGTGCAAAAATGAATGCATACCCTCACAAGGTAGTCACAAAAGGATATGCAATTTTGGTTCCCACAAAGAATTGTTGCTCAAGATCATGCCTAACACTTACCAAGGTTTAAAAAATTAGATTAACAAGGCAAATTCTAGGAAACTCTTTCAAGTGAGATCTCACCAAACATGGCACTCTGAATACACTAATTTAGCACAACTCGAAAAGATAAAAAGCTAGCGGGCAATGTTCATTGAAAGGCTCACATCAAAACGTAGCTAGTCAAAAAAAGATTCAAAAAGATTATTCAAAAGTTCAACCATATCAATTTAATTCTTCCAACACAAACAATATACACCATGTTCATCATGTGTACTGTTAAAGACATCGATATTGAACTTAATCGATCCTCGAATTATTGTCTATGAAAACTCATGCATTTCATTATTTTAAAAACTCATAGGGTGGTTGCAAATTTGAATGAAAACAAAAGAGACAACAAGAGATAAACCAAACCAATTGAAACACTATAATATAATAACAAATACGATAATAAAATCATCCAAAACTTAAAATAATAAAGTACAAAGCAAAGGGGAATATTGGCACAAGGGCCCTCACCTGACGAAAAATAAAAGTGCAAAAGTAAAGAGTACGGGAGGAAGATTAAAAAGTCCCTCTAACAGGCTATGCATGTGGAGTGCCCTCATCTGGAATCTTTGAAAGAGTAGCATAATCCAGGGCATCAATGCCTAGAAATAATGTCACATGAAGCAATGTAGCATCAGCTGGTGCATTAGTGTCCGACACATCCCTGGGAGGAAAAGAAGAGTTTGTAGAGACTCTACGGGTGCCAACAGCGGAGCTCTCCCAAACGTATCTCTCCAAGGTAGTTTGGACAATAATCTTCTTAGTGCCATGCAACTTTGTGAGTGTCTGAGCAATCCTATTCTCATCCTTATCTCTCCTCATCTAATCTTCATTAATATCCTTAGACAAATCATCATCGGTCCTCTCATCATCATCACCACCAACCTTAAAAATAACACCTCTCATCAATCGTCTGTCATATTTTTTCACAAAGCTATGTAACGAAGGTCGGGAACGGAAAGGATATTTGTTCTTGACTTGACCTCATAAGGATCTCCTCGAGAATTATCGACCTGATATTTAGGTAAATCTGATCAATGATGCACCCCACTAGTACTACTTTTGGATGCCAGAGGATGGACTCATTCCAGGACAACATTTGGTTGTTACTAATGAATCAAAACAAATAACGGCCTACAACATTCATGTCTTTCTTTTTTAATATTTTATTCTTGAACTATCCAAGGAGGAGACGAATATGAATCAAGTGGTGCCAACCACTCCTTGTGGTCATCAAAATTGATCATCTACTGAAGCTAGAATCTACCTGTTGAGTTACTTTTGGGAGGAAGAATAGAATTAATCAAAGTAGAATCACATAGAATTAATCGCACTAGAATCACTAGAATCACATCTATATCGATCATCTTATAAGTGCTTCGAGATTGTGCCCTTTCTCATATAGCCAAGGTCTTTGCATAGGCTTCGTACGATTCCCTGACCAATTTAGAAACATATGGTAGTCTGAGCTTTGTGAACTATTAAAACTAGTGAAACTTTATAGTCTCCGAAATGGCCGGGTTATCACTCATTACCACTCAATGGAAAGCCTTCCCTACTCAAGAATTTTCCATTCTCCATTAGCCTTTAGCCTATTAAGGGTTGCTAGAGCAATGATCGGGAACAGGAGAAGCAGGGGTTGGGTCTTTAGGAGGTGATACTAATTTGGATGTGACATCCGTCCTTTTTATTGCAATATGCTTTCTTGGTCATTTACCCATTTGCTTAGAAGAACGCTTAGTTGTTTGTTGCGGACGAAGAGACTTAGATTACTCGTTAAAGGCGATACCCCTATTCCTTTTCAAATTAGGTGGAGGAGGAGATAAGACCCTGTCTGACTCCGTATCCGAAGAGGCTATCTGCGTACCCTTTGTCTTAACTATAATCTACAAAGCACAATCATTCAGACAAAGAATCGATGAAGGTTAGTTGAAATCAAACTCAATTCAAAGAATAGTTTAAAAATTTACTGAGGTTTTACTAATGAGAAGGCGGTCCACCTAACAGGATGGGCGAGCTCCGGGGAGCTCACTGAATAAGAAAAAATAAAAAAATCAAAGAACTCAAGAACAATGGGCGGATTCAATTCCAACTCGATGATTTGCCGAGTTGGTTTCGGCCAGCTAAGATAAATCCGCAAAAATTGATAGTGCAAAATGAAAAGAAATAGGTATGAAGGTCAATTTCCACTCCCACTTTGTGATTCACCGAGTGGGTTTGCGAGATAAGACAATCTCACCGAATCGAAAAGTACCCAAGCTCACATATTCACTCAAGAAGGCTAGTTTGGGCTAACTTGGAGATTCCCCTAACAGCCTTGGCAAACTAAGACAAGCCTGCCTAACAGGTGGTGTTCGACCCACTGCCTTATTTCACAGACAAAACAAATATATGCAACAACATCAAGTTCCCCAACAACATAACCATCCACCCACATGTTTAACTACCCAAGGGTACTTAGACTTCCCCTAGATATCCCAATGTGTTGCTCAAATTGACGATTTTCCCTTAACAAAGTCTACACTATATCCATCATTTGGAAAAATCATGCAATTGCCTCAACACTGGGTTACTCATACTTTACGAACATCAAATTCATTCAAGACACACTAAATGTAAGTGTTCAAATTTAATATTTAGCCAACACAACCAAATTTGGATATTTCTAGGCACAAAAATAAGCAATAAATTCATGGCCATGGTTCAATAAGATCATTGTTGCACTACCCACTCAAATCAACCAACAACATGCATCACTTGGCCTAATGCCCATACATAAAACAAACATTTAAGCTCAAAAATATAAATTTGAAGTAGAAAACCAACCTTAATGAGAAGTAAATTGCAAAAATAAGGGAGATTAGGGTTAGGTCGACTTATCTAGAAAGATAGTTCACTCCACGTACACAACAATCAGACATAAAGAATGGTCGCACTCTCCAATATGATTTTGTAACTAAAAGGAAAGAATGGGTATCAAAAATGGCTAAGGGTTTGTTTTTTTATTTGTAAATTCCCTTTCCCTTTTAATACCAAGCACATTAGGTGGTCAGGAGTAACGTCGCCGAGTGTGTTCATTTGATTACCAATTGGAGTTGAAGCATGCCGAAAAGGCCTGAACAAACACCAAATTTAAAGGTTGATTGAGCGGACTCGGTAGGGTCCGCATATTGTATTTAGGTGGATCACTTTTTAGAGCTCAAATCGGCTAAAATGTCAGTACACCATTTAACATTTTCTAGCTAAGAAGTCGTACAAGAATGAGTCTACATAACGCCTTCAATGGATCGTCGGGATGGTTTTTGCATCACCTAATGTTCCCCTGTCTACACTTTGACTTTTTTTCAAACTGCACTCACAACACACGTTAATGAAAGTATTAAAATAAAAATAAAAACTTGGGTTGCCTCCCAAGAAGCGCCTTATTTAACGTCATTTCACGACATAGTTCTCCTTTTGAGAACATTGATTTTTGGGATTCGGGATGGTGTGACTAGGCAATATTTCATTTTTCCTCAGATTTAGATGAGTAGAGATTTTGAACAATTAGGTCTCCGGTTGTTTTATAGAAACCAAATTAAAGGTTACCTTGGGATAAAGTGGAGATATCCTTTTTCAATTCCTTTAACACTTTGGAGGACCCTTCAACCATGTTTTCATCTTGTTCACTGTCCTTCTCGTTTTGTTCTTCGCTCACACTAATTTGTAGAGTAGACACGTGGTCTTCTGTAGTATGCCGTGTTCGGTTTATTTTATTCATGTATCTAGCAACAAGGCTGCTAATTCATATAATTGTCTTATCAATCCTCCTTGGACTTACTGATACACTACACCTTTATTGACTGAATAAAGGCTGCAATAGAAGTACTGCAACAACAAATTATATGGAACACCATTTGTTGGACATTGAAAATTTAGTTTCTTGATGCACAACCAAGTATCATGTGAAGGTTAACCTCCAATTTATTTTAAATTTATTATTTGTGTTCGAAGTTTCACAAATTTTGAAGGGAGAAAGAATGTCTCCAAGGAAACTTCAGTCAACTCCTCCAAAGAAGTGATAGAGTCATTTGGTGATTCCGCCAAAAAAATTGTAGCTTCACACGTCAAAGATAATGGGAATAACCTCAACCTTATAGACTCTTGTGAGATGTTCTTGAACACAAACTGCCCACACACCTCCAAAAAAAATTTAAGCTATTCATGGTTATCCTCATGAGCTAAACCCTCAAACATTCCTCATAGTTGGAGCAGTTGTAACATTGTTCCGATTACATGAAACACTTCCCTTTCCCATAAGTAATCAACCTCAATTGTGTCGATGTCGTTTTAGGAGGCAAGTGTGATACGTACATTAGATTTCCCCAGAAAGAGAACTCACATTTTTTAACAAAGCTTTGGAATGAGGACCGGAAATAGAAGGGATGTTTATTCTTGATGAGCCCTCATAAGCATCTCCTCGACAATTATCAACTTGATATTGAGGTCAATCTGATCAATGATGCACCCCACTAGTACTACTTTTGGATGCTAGAGGATGGACTCATTTCGGGATGACATTTAGTTGTTACTAATAAATCCAAAGGAATAAGGGCCTACGACATTCATGTCTTTCTTTTTAATTTTTGCATCGTTAACTATCCAAGGAGGAGATGAACATGAAATAAGTGGTTCCAACCGCTCCTTGTGGGTATCTAAATTGATCATCATCTTAAGCTAGAATCTATCGGTTGAGTTTCTTTTGGTACCAAGAATAGAATTTATCACACTAGAATAACATTGCACTTTATTGACACATATTTTCACTACATCTATGTGGTTCTAGATTTTTCCCTTTATCTTCTTAAGAAAGGCCTATGCGTAGGATTCGTACAATTCCCTGACCCATTTGGCACATATGGTTGTCTGAGATTTGTGAACTATTAAAACTAGTGAAACTTGATAGTCTCCCAAATGGCCGGGTAATCACTCATAACCCCATCAATGGAAAGCCATCGATCCTCATGAATTGTCCATTCTCCATTAGCCTTTTGCCTATTAAGGGTTCCTAGAGCAATTATCAGGAAAATGAGAAGCAGGGGTTGGGTCTGTAGGAGGTGATACCAATTTGGATGTGACATCTGTTCTTTTGATTGTAATATGCTTTCTTGGTATTTTACCGATTTTCTTAGGAGAACACTAAGTGGTTTTTTGCAGACGAGGAGACTTAGATAACTCGTTAATGGTGATACCCCTATTCCTTTCCAAAGGAGGGGGAGGAGGAGATGAGTCCATGTCTGACTCTGTAATCGAAGAGGCTATCAGCGTAACCTTTGTCTTAGCTATAATCTACAAAGCACAAACATTCAAACAAAGAATCGATAAAGGTTAGTCGAAAGCAAACTCAATTGTAAGAACTGTTCAAAAGTTTCCTCAGGCTCTCCTAATGAGAAGGTGGTCCACCTAACAGAATGGGCGAGCTCCGGTGAGTTCACCGAATCAGACAAAATAAAAAATCAATGAACTCAAGAACAATGGGCTGATTCAATTCCAAATCGATGATTTGTCGATTTAGTTTCGGTGAGCTAAGACAAGTCCACCAAAACTGATAGTGCAAAATGAAAAGAAATAGGTATCAAGGGCGATGCCCACTCTTACTAGGTGATTCACCGAGTGGGATCGTGAACTAAGACAATCTCACTGAATAGAAAAGTACCCAAGGTTACATATTCAGTCAAGCAGGCTAGTTGGGGCTTACATGGCGATTCCCCTAACCGCCTTGGCGAGCTAAGAAAAGCCCGCCTAACAGGTGGTGTTCAACTCAGTGCCTTATTTCACAGAAAAACCAATATACGCAACAAGATCAAGTTCCCCAACAACATAACAATCCACCCACATGTTTAACTTCCAAAGGGTACTTAGTCTTCCCCTAGATATCACAATGTGTTGCTCAGATTGATGATTTTCCCTTAACAAAGTCGTCACTCTATCCATCATTTGGAAAAATCATGCAATTTTCTCAACACTAGGCTACTCAAACTTCACCAATATCAAATTCAGTCAAGACACACTAAATGTAAGGGTTCAATTTCAACATTTAACCAAAAAAATCAAATTTGGATATATCTAAGAACAAACATAAGCAATAAATACATGGTCACGGTTCAATACAATCATTATAGCACTACCCACTCAAATCAACCAACAACATGCATCACTTGGCCTAATGCCCATACATAAAACACACTTTTAAGCTTAAAATATAAAATGGAAGTCGAAAACCAACCTCAAAGAGAAGTAAATAGCAAAAATAAGGGAGATTAGGGTTAGGTCGACTGATCTAGAAAGATAGTGCACTCCACATAGTCAACAATCAGATATAAAGAATGCTCGCACTCTCAAATATGATATTGCAACTAAAAGGAAAGAATGGGTCTCAGAAATGGCTAAGGTTTTTTTTTTTTGAATTTGAAAAGACCCTTGGCCATTTTATACCAGGAACATTAGGCGGTCAGGATTAAAGTCGCAAAGTTTGTTAGGTTATTTACCAATTGGAGTTGACACCCGCCAAAAATGCCTTACCAAACACCAAACCTAGAGGCTGATTGAGCAGACTCGATAGAGTCTGCATAGTGTACTTAGGTGGGTCACTTTTTGGAGCTTTGATTGCGTAAAAGGTCAGTACACCTTTTAACATTTTCTAGCTCAGAAGGCGGACATTATAAGTCTGCATAACATCTTCGACAGATCGTCGTGATGGTTTTGGTATCACCTAATGTTCCCCTCGTAACACTTTGACTTCTTTTCAACCTGCACTCACAGCACATGTTAATTAAAACATTAAAATAAAAATAAAGACTTGGGTTGCCTCCCACGAAGTGCCTTATTTAACATCGTGACATGATATAACTCTTTTTTTTAGACCATTCATTTTCAGGATTCGGGATTGTGTCACAAGGCAATGTTCCTTTTTTCCTCTGATTTTGATGAGTGGAGATCTGGCACAACTGGGTCTCCAGTTGTTTGATAGAAACCAAATGAAAGTTTACCTTGGGATAAAGTGGAGATGTCCTTTTTCAATTCCTTCAACACTTTGGTGGACGCTTCAACCTTGTTAAAGATCCTTTTGAATGTTTCCTTTGTTCAGTTTCCTTCTTCCTTAGTTGTGTCATTTGGTAATAAATGATCATGGGGATAAACATATCCATCTTTTTCAGCATCCCTATCTCTTCAATTTAAAGCTCACCAATCTTTCCAACAATTATCTCGCTCCTTGTTCAAACTTTGGTTTCGAACTCATCATTGGTAATTTTGATGAGAACCCTCCATTTGGTTTCCAAAATATTGAATTTTTTCATTGTATAATGCCTAAAACTTGGCAAAATCTGGGAACTGACAACTATTAGTTCAAACCACATTCACCAATTATGGTCACCTCCCATGAAATGTTTAGACAACAAATATAGTTGGGTCATTATATTGGCCATGTTTTAATCTTGTTCACTGTCCTTCTCGATTTGTTCTTTGCCCACACTAAGTTGTAGAGAAGAAACATGGTCTTCTCTAGTATGCCATGTTCGGTTTATTTTGTTCATGTCATCTAGCAACAAGGCTGCTAATTCATACAGTTTTCTTGTTAATCCTCCTTGGACCAACAGATCAGCCACAACTACAATAGAAGTACTGCAGCAGCAAATTGTATGGAACACCATGCGCTGGACATTAAAAAAGTAGTTTCTTTAAGCGTAACCAAGTCTCTTGTATAGGTTAACCTCCAATTTATTTGAAATTTATTATTTGGGTTCGAAGTTTCACCATTTTTGAAAGTTGAAAAAATGTCTCCAAGAAAACTTGAGTCAAATCCTCGAAAGAAGTGATAGAGTCATTTGGCGATTCTGCCAATAATTTTGTAGCATCACCCGTCAAAGAGAATGGGAATAACCTTGACCTTACAAAATCTTGTGAGATGTTCTTGAACACAAACAACCCACACTCCTCCAAAAAAAATTATGGTGTTTATGGGGATCCTCATGAGATAAACCCAAAACATTCCTCATAGTTGGAGCAGTTGTAGCATTGTTCCAATTACATGAAACACTGCCCTCTCGACTTTAGATGTATCTAGATGGCTCCCATGGTTCTAACAATATTCAGAAAATTATCATTAAAATCACCCATGTGTTTCTTTAAACCGTAATGTTTGTTGTTGTCATTATTGTGGTCACTCATGTTACTAGACCTGCAAATCAGCCTACAACAACACAAAGCAACAATCTACTACAACTACACAAAATTACAAACTAATTTATCAAAAAGAACTCTCAACCATCATTCCCTGGCAGCGGCTCAATTTTTTATAACACAAAAATGTACTCTTCAATACAAATTAAAAGATCCAGCGGTCGTTGTCAATAAAAAATACCAAACTAAGAGTCGGGGTCGAAGCTCATAGAGAATAGTATATCGTAGAAAATTCTATTAAGAAATTTGGATTGTAAAGTTATTCTTTTGTACTTTTAAAAAAAAGTGGAAGGATGATTCCACAAACTTTTAAAAATTATTTGGTTATCAATATTAAACAAGAATTTTGGAAAATCATAGAAGTAACAAGTAATAAAGGGTTGTGGGGATTAGAATCAATGATACATAGGGGTAATTGTGGTGCCCTATAGAGATAAATATTCATGAATAGGCTGGCCCATATTCAATGATACTAATCTTCTTTTGTTCAGACATAATGATTTTATAGAATCTCTTTTCGGTCTCATCTATGTGCTATACTAAACGACTCAATACCTTACTACATTCTCTCTTTCGATGCAGATATAGGACAAATAGATCTGACCCATAACCTTTATTTTCAAGGAAGTTACAAATATAAAACCTAAGTTTCTAGTATCAGACTAACCCACTCCAATCAATCTCTTTCAAGCATCGACGAAGATCGGAAGTAAGGATTAAGCTTTCAACCTTAACCCATATGTTAACCCCATGCTAATTTATCAAAATTCATGCATGAACCGCAACAAAAAAGAGCATAACACAATACCCACAAAATTAATTCAACACCCAACTCTATAACTGCAACCCCTAGATCTTGGAGTTTTAGCCATCCATAACAATAAGAAAAATATTATACCTTTCATCAAAGCAGCCATGGGTAACATGGAATTAAGAAATTACAACCAAATATTCTTTAAATTCAACTTCAATCTATAAATTTCAAGAACAAAGTTGAAAACCCCCAAAAACTAGAAATTTTTCATCACAAGGTAAAATGTTTTCTCTTAAGTTTCTCACTGCTTGAATTATTCCCATGCGCGAACTCTCTGATCTGGTCGGATTTTTCTCTATCCTTTGGGCTACTTAAAACTTCTTCAAAATTTAGCCCAAACCTCATTACGTGACCCATTGTGCGACGTTAGAAAAGCTCACCAATAACGTTAGGTGAAATTCCCTCTACTCTTCAAGTTACCTTTCTTTTTCTCTAGGCTTCAGGTGGTTGAACCTCAGTCAGTGAACTCATTTGAGTCTGCTTATCACATTCGGCGTATGTAACACCCTGGATTTAGAGAATGAAAATATTTACTTCTTAGTCGACTAGGTGATCCGCTGAGTCAACTTGGTGATCCGTCAAGTGGAACCTCCTCATCTTTTATCTTGCTCCTTGATGTCCTGCATTCTGTAACTTTAGGTGAGCCAAGTAGGGTCCACTGTTCCATTCGGTGAGTCACCGAAGTTGACTCCACATCACCTATGTTGACTAAGCCCCCAAGTCAACTTACTGTAAATATCGGTGACCTAAAGGCTCACTTGGCGAGTCCCCGAGTGGCCTTTGGTAAGCTCCAGCGTGAGAGTCTTCAGTTTTCAAGTTAGGGTCTTAAAAGTCATTTCAAATTATTTTAATTCGATACTACGTGGTTTTACCCTTCATCTAGAGACCTATATAAGTATTTTACTCTCAAATTTCCCCAATTTAAGACCCTTTCTTTCAAGAATCTAAAAGAAAATCAAAGTTCTTCCACCCTGAAATATTTCTCTCTCTAGAACATGAAGAAGAAGAAAGGATTCAAGCTAGGATCAAGGTCAAGCCTCAATTCCTCCATTGAAGTTAAGCATTGGTCTTTGAGGTATGATAGTTTTCATCCATGGATTTCTTCCATCCATGGAGTTCCCAAATTCTACAATTTACAAAGTTAGATTTCCCCAATTGAGTTAGGGTTTTCTTCAATTGTCATGGGTTTTTTTCATTGTTGATTTAAATGATTGAATTTTGATACCTTATGCATGAATTGATGAAATATGATGATTTTATAATGAATTCCCCATGAACCCATGTAACCCCCATGTTTTCATGTTATGAATCATCTTATTATGATTATGATCTTAAAGGAGGAGTTTTTGAAATTAAGCATGTATTTCTAGGTTTAAATGTATTTATGATGAAATCCATATATAACCCATGTTTTCTAAATGTTGATGATTGAAAGTGGATTTTGAAACTCAAGAGGTGAATTATGGACTTATGCATTTTCTTATGAAATCTATGCAAATATTTTAAGGGTGCTTTGAGAGTAAAGTACCAGTGATGATGTTGTTGTTGTGTTGTTGAAAGGATATTCTCATAAACACATAAGAGTAAGATGTGAAAGGTTATCTCACATAAAAAGGACTCTTAGGTTGAAAGGCTTTCTCACCTAATTGAATCAAAGAGTAAGATGTATCCTAATGAAACTAGCTTGGATTTGTTATCCTAGGATACCTTTCCATGGATCATGAAATATGTCAAAACTTAATAACTACTCTGTGGAATTTATGCTTAGCACCTAGAGGATATCTAGATAGAAACTATCACGTTAGTAGAGGCCGGGTTTCTAGAAGCTTGAAGTTCCTTACCTATGTGCCCCCATAGGATGATTGTCTAAGTTAGACGTTACCTAGTGTATCCACTTAAGCTAGAAGTTTATGGTTCTACCTTGGCAAGTAGGTCAATCCTTTTCGATGTGGGAGACACCGGGGGATCATGTTATAGCTCACATGGTCTCTATGTCAGTTAAGGCTAATCACCCACACTAATAATGAACTAAGGTTACTTCAAGAAGTATCGCATATGAGTTCAAAGGTTTTAAAGATGATGTTAGCTTGCATTGACCATGGTTTTATTACTTATGTTTTCTAACTCTCTTATATCATGTTTTAGCTTGGTCAATTCCATGTCATGAAATGAAATGTCCATTTTAGCATGTTTTATGCATGCTATCATACTTGATACATTTGTACTAACGCATACTCTTGTCTATATTTCCCCAAATGTCGGTTCCGTCAGTCACGGTCATCGGTTTCATGGCTAGAGGTTGACTTGAGATATTTCCAAGCTTTGGTGAGTCCTCATGCTTCGAGGATGAACTTTCGTTATTTAGTTCCTTTTATTGTATTTCACTTTTGAACATGATGTATGGGCTAGGCCTAATTTAATTCTATTGTATTAGATGGCTATGATGAGACAAGTGTTTTAGACTTCCACTATTCTTTTATAAAAACTATTGAACTTGGACTATTGTTTTACTCTTATTGTTCTATTTCTTATGTTATGAGAACTAAGTGGCTTGTATGGAGTCCTTCGGGGTTCTATATGCCATATTACATCTAAGGGTACCCCTGGGTCGTGACAAACTTGGTAATTAGAGCACAAGGTTTAGAAATGGTCCTAAGATGTCTCATAAGCCACGTCTAGTAGAGTCTTGTTCATGAGTGTGAAGCGCCCCACATTTATGAATGAGAGGCTACAATATGACTAGGAAACTCCACTTCTTTCATTACTCTAAAAGTTGTGCGATAGAGTTTAACTCTATAAAGTCTCTCTCTTAATCCTTATCTTATGTTCTTCAGGATATGGCTACCCGAAGAGCATATGCTAGAAGGAATGTGAGGGAGAATGAGGAACAAGAAGCTCCTCAAGTTTCGGTCAATCCTTTGGCCAAACAAGTGTCTAATGTGGAATTTAGAGCTGCTTTTCAAGTGTTGGCTCAAGCCAGAACGTCCCAAGCCAATAGGGAGTTTGCGATTCCCGTGAAACCAAATGCGGGTACGGCGGTTTCAAGAATGACATACTTCACTAGGATGAATCCTCCGGAGTTTCATGGTTCTTAGGTTGAGGAAGATCCTCAAGAATTTATTGCAGAGGTCTATAAGGTTTTGATGATCATGGGAGTTATGCTTGTGGAAAAAGAGGAGTTGGCCGCTTATCAACTAAAAGGTGTGGCTCAAATATGGTATAACCAATGGAAGGAAGGGAGACTAGAAGATGCGGCTCCTCTTGATTGGGAGAAGTTTAAGGGCACTTCTCTTGATAGGTTATTTCCCCTTACGATGAGGGAAGCCAAGGTGCTTGAGTTCATCAACCTCCGACAAGGGAGTATGAGTTTGAGGGAATATGGTCTAAAGTTCACACAATTACCTAAGTATGCTCCAACAATGGTCGCAGATTCAAGGGCTAGGATGAGTATGTTCATTTCGGGTGTGTCTGAAATGGTGGTTAAAGAGTGCCGAACCGTAATGCTTATTAATGGCATGGACATCTCTCATCTCATGGGGCATGCACAACAAATTGAGGAGGAGAAACTTAAGGAAAAGTCTAGAGAGGTAAAAAAGGTTATGACCCGTGATGGAAATTTCTCTCATGTAAGGTCCGATGGACATAATTGTCCTAGATTTCGGTAAAGGTTTTCCGGTCAAGGTTCCTCCAATGCTCCTCCTAAGTTCAACAAAGATTGGATATCTAACCCTAAGCCTCAAGGAGGTAATGGTAGTGGATCTATATTGCCCATGTCTATTTGTACTAAGTGTGGAAGGAAGCACGAGGGTAAGTGCCTAGCCGGCACGGGTGGATGCTTTAGTTGTGGTAAGAGTGGTCACAAAATGAGGGATTTCCCGATGCTTATGGCTAAAGGAAGAGAGGGCAAGAAAGCTACTTCTAGTGGTTCGGGTCCCAATGCTCCTAAGCAAAAATGCTTTTATGCACTTTAGACTCGTGGCGAACAAGAGGGTTCTCCTGATGTGGTTACCAGTATGTTAAAAGTTTTCCAACTTGATGTTTATGCTTTACTTGATCTTGGTTCTACCTTGCCTTTTGTGATGCCATATGTGGCTATGAGATTTGATGTTCTTCCAGATGTGTTGTTAGGACCTTTTTCTGTTCTACTCCGGTTGGTGATTCTATTGTGGCTAAGTGGGTCTATAGAAAGTGTCCCGTAGAGTTACTCTTGTTGACTTGGTAGAGCTTGATATGCTAGATTTTGATATCATTCTTGGTATGGATTGACTGCACTCATGTTATTCTTCTACTGATTGTAGAACTTGTGTAGGTAAGTTTCAGTTCCTGAATGAGCCTGTCCTAGAGTGGAAGGGGGGAAATTATATGCCTAAGGGTTAGTTTGTCTCTTATCTCAAAGCTAGAAAGATGATTTCTAAGGGTTGCATTTACCATCTAGTTAGGGTGAGGGATGTAGATTTTCAAACCCCTACTCTCGAGTCGGTCCCAGTTGTTAATGAGTATCCGGAAGTGTTCCCATATGATTTACCCGATATTCCTCCCGAGTGGGAAATAGACTTCGGTATTGGCCTTCTCCCTGATACGCAACCTATTTCTATTCCTCATTACCGCATGGCTTCGGTGGAATTAAAGGATATGAATGAACAATTGAAAGATTTGTTTGGTAAGGGTTTCATCCGACCGAGTATCTCTCCATGGGGTGCTCCAGTTTTGTTTGTTAGAAAGAAAGATGATTCTCTTTGTATGTGTATTGACTATCGTTAGTTGAAAAAGGTGACCATTAAGAATAAGTATCCTCTATTAAGTATAGATGATGTATTTGACCAACTTCAAGGAGTAAGTTATTTCTCTAAGATTGATCTTCGATCGAATTATCACCAATTTAGGGTGAAGGAAGATGATATTTCGAAGATGGCTTTTCAAACTCGGTATGATCATTATGAGTTTTTAGTAATGTCGTTTGGGTTGACTAATGCTCTGACGGCATTTATGGATCTGATGAATAGGGTGTTTAGACAATATCTTGACATGTTTGTGATTGTGTTCATTGATGATATTTTGATCTATTCAAAAAGTGAGAATGAGCATGTTGATCATTTCAGGATCGTGTTGCAAGTTCTTAAGGACCAACAACTCTTTGCAAAGTTTAGCAAATGTGAATTTTTGTTAAGGTCCGTAGCTTTCCTTGGTCATATTATTTCAAGTAAGGGTATTGAGGTAGATCCTAAGAAGACGGATGCGGTCAAGAGTTGGACTAGACTTCTAACCCCTACAGATATTAGAAGTTTCTTGGGTTTGGTCGGTTACTATAGAAGGTTTTTTGAGGGTTTCTCTTCCATTGCCTCTCCTTTGACGACTTTAACTCAAAAGAAGGCTAAGTTTGTATGGTCTGAAGCGTGTGGAAATAGTTTTCAATAGTTGAAAGATAGACTTACTTCCACTCTGTTGTTGACCTTAACGGAAGGGACGATCGGTTTTGTGGTTTATTGTGATGCCTCGAGAATTGGGCTAGGGTGTGTTCTTATGCAAAATAAGAAAGTTATTGCATATGCCTCAAGGAAACTTAAAATTCATGAGAAGAATCATCCTACTCACGTCCTTGAATTAGCGGCGGTCATTTTTGCCTTAAAGATTTGGAGGCACTATTAGTATGGAGTTCATGTAGATGTGTTTAGCGACCACAAGAGTTTTCAATATGTGTTTAATCAAAAATACCTAAATCTTCGCCAAAGAAGGTGGCTTGAGTTATTAAAAGACAAGTTGGTATTACTTATAGAAATATCAATACAGAACAATTAAGACTCATCAACTACGAAAAAGAATATAAAAGACTTAAAAAACTCGAAAAGTTCTTAAAACAAGTTAATAATCACCAAGCAATACACCTATTAAATAGAATATTTTGGGAAACATCGACAGTAGAAAGTGAAATAGATAACATAAAAACAAGAATAAAGTATTATAAAAATACAAACTCATATAAAATGCCCTTAGGATAAAATAATGACAAAACAATCCTACAATAATAAGAAAGAAATTAAAATAATTAAGAAATTACATAAACT
>JAJONR010009470.1:0-21976 GCA_029582245.1 Solanum etuberosum
AGCGAAATTGATAATTAATCGATCACATCCCCAAGTATCCCTTATCTACTTGATTTCTCCCCTGTCTTCTATAGTTGTTAAATGACAAACCTTAACCCCCCCCCCCCCCCAATTTGATACTTGTTGTCAACCCCTTAGATTTAATTGAGTGATTTCGATAATTTCTATTCCTACAATCGTTTAGAACATGCCTTCACTTCGTAACTGAATTCTAACTTGTATCACTCCATGTGGGATCGACCCCAACTCTTTGTTGGGTTTATACTAGATTGTGATCGCCTATACCTAGTATTGGATGAGATGTAGTTGAGCGTTATCAATATACATTTAATTTTTCACTTTTTAGTTTTTGTACACAAGTTTGTAATTATAATCCAAGTACGAGTACATGAAGATAACTTTTGAATGTGCTACTAAAATAACTTGTGTGCATAATCAATTGTGTTGGGCTTGCTTTTCTAGTATTTCTAACAAACATGATATTTATTTGTATATTTATTATAAATCAAATTACATGTACCTCTTCTATACTTTTTGTCATTATTTTTTCCTCTACTTTTTTTCGCTTTTAACCTTTTTATCTTTAACGCTTTCCCCGTTCCTTTTCTAAATGTCAAATATATTTTTCTTACCTCTCTTTTAACTTCTTAATAATAAAGATAAAGTAATCAAAAAATAATATTATCAAGTTTCAACATAAGAAAATAAAATAAAATATTAAAATAGTGCATAAAACATATTATAGACTATGAAGAAGTATAAATATTATACACGCGTTAATTATTTCAATTAATTAGAGAGTACGAAAAGAATCTACAATTGGAATATGAAAATACAAAACAGTTAATTTGAGAGCAAATCATTAATTTATATAAATCATATATCATATATATATATATATATATATATATAGATATATATATATATATATATATAAAGAGAACCCTAGGCCTGCCTACGTGGTGCCACCACAAACCAGAATTCCTTTTTAATTTATTTATTTCCAAAACTAGCCTTCCCCTTTCATGAAAAGTTGTGACTTTTATGAAAAAATTGTAACTTTTGTGAAGAATTGCGACTTTTATGAAAGGTTATAACATTTATGAAAGGTTGTGACTTTTTTGAAGAGTTGTGACTTTTTCAAAGAGTTGTGACATTTCTGATAAAGCACAATAAGCATTTGTTAACACTACCCTTTGTTGTCTATAAATAGACGGGTTTCCTCTAATTTTATAACAACGAAAACTCTGAACTTCTTCTTCTTCTGCATAATTAAATATTCGTGTACTTTGCTCATGTTGAGTAGCTCACTGACACCATTGTTTTTGTATCAATACACTGGTGAATAAAATCGTTCCATCCTGAAAGAATCTATTTCTTTAAACCTCAGGTACTAGAGGGAGAAAATTTTCTTAAGGGGACACTGTGCATTCAGCGGGCTCAATTTTTTCCTATCTGTTTCATTCTATTGTTACAGATCCTGGTATGTTTTTTTACAGTCATTAATTTATGCTTATGATATTAGTTGTTGTTTTTTAGTACTTGTTTTAAACTTTGTTGTTTATGTTTCTGTAAAGTTATTGTTAAAATTATGTAACACCTCGGATCAAAAGAGGTAGAACTATAAGCTTTTTCAAAAATTTGGTGTCAGTCTGACGGAGCCACCAACGGTCCGTCGTTTAACACATGGACCGTAGGTCTGGTTCGTGGATTGGCTAGTCAAGTCTTTCAAAATGTCAAGTTTCAGTACTTTTTCAACAGTTCACCAGGACGGTCCATCGTCAAATGCACGAGTCGTAGATAGGTCTCGTGGGTGAGTCCCGGACTTAGTTGAATTTGGAGGATAAGGATTGGGACCTACGGTCGCGGTCCACGGTCCGTCGATGGACGCATGAGCCGTAGGTGCCGTCGGTCATTGGGGGCCATAATTAAGAGTCTCTGATCTCAACCACAGCTGACCAGGATGGTCCGTGGTCTGACCAACAGACCGTAGGTCCAGCCGTTGGTGAGGTTTGGCAGTTATTTTCTTGGGGCTTTTGTGTCTTTTCCTAATTATTATAGCCTAATACTATGTCGTTTTATCATTCATCTAAAGTCCTATATAAGTACTTTTACCCCCAAATTTCCCCAATTGAAATCATTCTCACAAATTCCTAAAAGAAGATCAAGTCTTCCACTCAAATAATTCTCTCTCTAGAAGCTGAAGAAGAAAGCTAGGGTTTTCAAGTCAAGTCTTCAATTCCTCCATTGGAGTCAAGCTTTTGGCATTGAGGTATGATAGTTTTCATCCATGGAGCCCTTTCCTCCATGGAGTGCCTAAATTCTACAATTTACAAAGCTAGAATTCCCCAATTGAGTTAGGGTTTTCTTCCATGCCTTGGGTTCTTTTCAATGTTGATTTACTTAGTTGATTTATAAACTTTTATGCATGAATGGATAGAATTTCATGATTTTAAGATGAATCCCATGAACCCATGTCTAACTCATGTTTTCTAGATATTGATTATTGAAAGTGGCTTTTGAACTATGAAAGGTGAATTATGAAATTATGCATGTTCTTATGAAATTTATGAGTAATGATGTAGATTGCTTTGAGAGTAAAAGCATATATGTTGTTATTGTGGTTAATTGTTGTGAAACTGTTGCTCACATAACTACCTCATGCATGAATGTGAAAGGTTTTCTCACATGAAGGATTCTAAGGTTGAAAGGTCTTCTCACCTAAATTCAATCAAGATTAAGGAGCTATTCTAATGTTGAGGCAAGAGGATATTACCCATGCCATCTATTGAAACACAAGAGGCGATTACCCATGTCATATAATGTAAGGACAAGAGGCGATTACCCAAGTCCCTTAAAGAAATGATGAATAAGAATAATAGATATTCTGTGGAAAGTAAGCTTAGTACCGAGTGGACAAGTGGTGATTACCTGTGTCCCATAAACTATGTGCCAACATAGGATTGTCTAGATTGACATTAGCTAGTGGATCCATATAAGCTAGAAGTTCATGATCCTTACCTTAGTAAGTGGGACGCCCTTTTTCGGTGTAGGAGACACTGGATTCCATGTTAATAGCTCACATGGTCTTATATATCGGTTAAGGCTAGTTCCCACAAGCAAGCTATGATGAACCAAGGTTAATTCAAGAAGTATCTCACATGCGTATAAAATGATGTCTATTTGCATTGACCATATTTTATGACTTATGTCTTCTAACCCTTTTTATATCATGTTTTAGCTTGGTCATTGTATACCATGAAAGATATCCCTTTTAAGCATGTTTTCAAATGTTTTATGCATGACTATCATACTTGGTACATGTTTGTACTAACGCATACTTTTTCCTACATTTTCCAAAATGTAGGGTCCGACCTTATAGATTCGCACTTTCGTCGCTAGGGATCTCATATAGAAGATTGAAGATTGGTGAGTCCTCATCACCCAAGGACCGAGCTTGATTTCCTTTTTAGTCTTTATTTTCAGTTTTCGAACTTGATGTACGGGCTAGGTCCCGATCAATATTATGTACTAGCTGGCTATGGGATGATGTCTAGACTTCAGCTTTTCTCTGTAAAACTTGGTTATGATTTAAACTGTTGTTTAAATCTCTTATATTCTATTATCGTGTATGATGAATGCTAAGTGGCTTGTATGGGGCCTCTTGGGGTCTTATACGCCATGTTACACCTAGGGGCTACCTTGGGTCATTACAAACTTGGTTATCAGAGCACAAGGTTTAGAAAGGTCCTAGGAAGTCTCATAAGTTGCGTCGATTAGAGTCTTGTTCATGAGTGTGAAGCGCACCACATTTATTAATAAGAGGCTACAAGATGTTAGGAAACTCCACTTCATTCATTACTCTAAAGTCATTCGATAGATCTTCTATAATGTCTCTCTCATAATCCTTATCTGATAATCTACAGGATATGGCCACTCGAAGGGCATATTCTAGAAATAATGTGGGAGAAAATGTGAATCAAGAGGCTCCTCCTCAAGCTCCTCAAGTTTTGGCCGATCCTTTGGCCGAGCAAGTGACTAATGCAAAGTTTAGGGCTTCTTTTCAAGTGTTGGCTCAAGCCATGACGGCCCAAGACAATAGAGAGGTTGTGGATCCCGTGAACCCAAATGTGGGTACGGCGACAACTTGAGTGAGAGACTTCACTGGAATGAATCCTCCAGAGTTTCATAGATCTAAGATTGAGGAAGACCCTCAAGAGTTCATTGATGAGGTTTACAAGGTGTTGATGATCATGGGAGTGACGCCGGTGGAAAAGGTGGAATTTAAGGAAAAGTTAAGGGTGTTGCTCAAATATGTTCAACCAATGGAAAGAAGGGGGAGCGGATGATGCGGGTCCTCTTGATTGGGAAAAGTTCGAAGTTGCTTTGTTTGATAGGTTCTTTCCCCTTGAGATGAGAGAGGTAAAGGTGCTCGAATTCATCAACATTCGTCAAGAAAATATGAGTGTGAAGGAATATGCTTTGAAGTTCACACAATTATCTTGATATGCTCCTACTGTGGTTGCCGATCCTAGGGCAAGGATGAGTAAGTTCATTTTGGGAGTGTCTGAGATGGTGGTTAAGGAATGTCGAATCGTTATGCTTGTCAATGATATGGACATTTCTCGCCTCATGGTTCATGCTCAACAAATTGAAGAGGAGAAACTTAAGGAAAGGTATAGGGAGGAAAAGAGGGCTAAGACCAGTAATGGTAACTTTTCACATTCAAGGTCCGATGACATGGTCATTCTATGTTTCGACAAAAGTTTTCCGGCCAAGGTTCCTCCAATGCTCCTTCTAAGTTCAACAAAGATAGGGTGCCTAAACCTAAGCCTCAAGGAGGAAATGGTAGAGGGTCTTCATTGCCAACTTGTGCTAAGTGTGGAAAGAAGTATAAGGGTAGGTGTCTAGTGGGTTCCAATGCTTGTTTTGGTTGTGGTAAGATGGAACACAAGATAAGAGATTGTCCTTCAGTTGCTAGGAATGATGGAGATAGTCGCCGAAGGGCTCAACCTAACCCTTCATCTGGTGCTAGTGGGGTCAGAAGAAAAACAGATTTTATGCACTCCAGACTCGTGGTGAACAAGAGGATTCTCTTGATGTGGTTATCGGCATGTTGAAAGTCTTCCAACTTGATGTTTATGCCTTACTTGACCCCGGTGCTACCTTGTCTTTTGTGATGCCATATGTGGCTATGAGGTTTGATATTCTTCTGAATGTGTTGTTAGATCCTTTTTATGTATCTACTCATGTTGGTGATTCTATTGTGGCTAAGAAGGTCTATAGAAAATGTCTTATCTCCTTTCCCCATAGAGTCACTCATTGACCTTGTAAAGCTTGATATGCTAGATTTCGATGTTATCTTTGGTATGGATTGGTTACATGCATGTTACGCTTCTATTAATTGTAAAACATGTGTAGTCAGGTTTCAGTTTCCAAATGAACCCATCTTAGAGTGGAAAGGGGGAAATTATATGTCTAAAGGTCAGTTTGTTTCTTGTATTAAAGCTAGAAAGATGATTTTGAAGATTGCATTAACCATCTAGTTAGGATGAGGGATATAGATTTTGAGACCCCTACTCTGGAGTCGGTCCCCGTTGTAAATGAGTTTCCGGTAGTGTTTCCTGATGATTTACCCAGTATTCCTCCCGAAAGGGAAATAGACTTCGGTATTGACCTTCTCCCAGATACGCAACCTATCTCTATTTATACTTATCGTATGGATCCGACAGAATTGAAAGAATTAAAGGAGCAATCGAAAGATTTGTTGGATAAGGGTTTCATCTGACCAATTGTCTCTCCATGGGGTGCTCCAGTTTTATTTGTTAGAAAGAAAGATGGTTCGCTTCGAATGTGTGTTGACTACCGGCAATTGAATAAGGTTACCATTAAGAATAAGTACCCTCTCTAAAGGATAGACGATTTGTTTGACCAACTTCAAGGAGCAAGCTAGTTCTCTAAGATCGACCTCCAGTCGGGTTATCACCAATTCAGGGTGAAGAAAGATGACATTCCGAAGATGGCTTTTCAAACTCGGTATGGTCATTATGAGTTTTTAGTGATGTCATTTGGGTTGACTAATGCTCCGGCGGCATTTATGGATTTGATGAATAGGGTGTTTAGATAATACCTTGACATGTTTTTTATTGTGTTCATTGATGATATATTGGTCTATTCGAGGAGTGAAGACGAGCATACCGATCATTGAGGATTGTGTTGAAAGTCCTCAAGGACCAACAACTCTTTGCAAAGTTTAGCAAATGTGAGTTTTGGCTAAGGTCCGTGGCTTTTCTTGGGCATATTATTTCCGGTAAGGATATGGAGGTATATCCTAAGAAGACGAATGCGGTTAAGAGTTGGCCTAGACCTCTATCCCTCTCAGATATTAGAAGTTTTTTGGGATTAGCCGGTTAATATAGAAGGTTTTTTGAAGGGTTCTCTTCGATTGCTTCCCCATTGACGGCATTGACCCAAAAGAAGGTTAAGGTCATATGGTCCGAAGCGTGTGAAAAGAGCTTTCAAGATATAAAAGATAGACTTACTTTCGCTCCGGTGTTGACATTACAGGAAAGGACTGGTGGTTTTGTTTTTTATTGTGATGCCTCAATAATTGAGTTAGGATGTGTCCTTATGCAAAATGGGAAAGTTATTGCCTATGCTTCAAGGCAACTTAAGATTCATGAGAAGAATTATCCTACCCATGACTTTGAACTAGCGGCGGTTGTGTTTGCCTTAAAGATTTGGAGGCATTATTTGTATAGTGCTCATGTAGATATCTTTACCAACCACAAGAGTTTGCAATATGTATTTAGCTACAAGAATCTAAATCTTCGCCAAAGGAGATGGCTTGAATTATTTAAAGATTATGACATGAGTGTTCTCTATCACCCCGGTAAGGCGAATGTGGTGGCGGATGCTCTAAGTCGATTATCGATGGGTAGTGTTGCTCATATTAAGGATAATAAGAAAGATTTAGTTCGAGATGTTCATAGATTGGCCCGATTGGGTGATCGGTTAGTTGACTCTACCAAGGGTGGTGTTATGGTTCACAATGGTTCAGAATCATCTTTTAAGACTAATGTGAAGGCCAAGCAAGGTCTTGATCCAATTTTTGTTGAATTGAAGGAAGCGGTGCTTAAAAAGTCCGTAGAGGCTTTCTCCCAAGGGGGAGATGGGGTAATTAGATATCAAGGTCATTTGTGTGTTCCTAATGTAGATGACTTGAGAGAACAGATCTTGTCAGAAGCCCATGGTTCTCGATATTCTATTCACCCGGGAGCCACAAAGATGTACCGTGACTTGTGGGAGGTCTATTGTGGAATAGGATGAAGAAGGATATTGTGGAATTTGTGGCTAAGTTTCCTAATTGTCAACAAGTGAAAGTTGAGCATCAAAAGTCGGGAGGTTTATCCCAAGGTATTAGCATTCCTACTTGGAAGTGGGAAGATTTGAACATGGACTTCATTGTGGGTTTGCCTCGCACCCGACGACAACATGAATTGATTTGGGTTATTGTTGAACGAATGACGAAATCAGCTCACTTCATTCCCGTCAAGGTTTCTTATTCGGCGGAAGACTATGCTAAGTTGTATTTGAAGAATATGGTGAGGTTGCATGGAGTGCCCTCATCCATTATCTCTAATCGTGGTACCCAATTCACTTCTCAGTTTTGAAAATCTTTCCAAAAGGGTCTTGGTACACGTGTTAAGCTTACTACGGCCTTTCATCCACAAAATGATGGGCAAGCGGAGCGTACTATCCAAACTTTGGAAGATATGTTGGGAGCATGTGTAATTGACTTCAAGGGTAATTAGGATGATCACTTGCCTTTCATTGAGTTTGCCTACAACAATAGATATCACTCAAGTATTGATATGGCTCCATTTAAGGCTCTACATGGTAGGAGGTGTAGATTCTAATAGGTTGGTTTGAGATGGCTGAAGTTGCCCTATTAGGTCCCGAGTTGGTACATGAGGCTATGGAGAAAGATCGACTTATTAGAGAAAGGCTGAAAATGGCTCAAAGTCAACAAAAGTCATATACCGATGTCAGGAGAAGAGATCTTGAGTTTGATGTTGATGATTGGGTTTATTTGAAAATTTCACCCATGAAGGGTGTAATGAGGTTCGGCAAGAAAGGGAAGCTTAGTCCCTGATATGTGGGCACATATCAGATTTTGAGGCGTATTGCTTATGAACTTGATTTGCCTAACGACTTGGCATTGGTGCATCCAGTTTTCCATGTTTCATTGTTGAAGATATGTGTTGGAGATCTGACATCTATAGTTCCCTTAGAAGGTTTGGAAGTAAAGGAGAATCTTTCTTATGATGAGGTTCCGGTTGAGATTTTAGACCGGCAAGTTAAGAAGTTGAGAAACAAAGAAGTTTCTTCCATGAAAGTTTTTTGGAGGAATAAGTTAGTTGAGGGTGCTACTTGAGAGGCCGAGGCCGATATGATGTTCCGTTATCCTCATCTCTTTCTCTCCGTCCCTACTCAAGCTTGAGGCATCTAGCTCCTCATGGTTTACTCATTGGGTGTCATGTGTCTAGATATTCCCATGATTTATGAAAAGCTTAAATTTTGAGAAAAATGAGTTTACATGATTGATTCCTACATGTTTATGTGCATTTGAGTATGAGTTGCATATACACTTCATGATATGATGTTTTGAACATACTTTAGCTTGGAGTTGATGTTTCCTCCTCGAATATGTGCATTTCTATGATTGCATTCATGATGGGATGTTAGATTGAGTTTCTACCTTCCTTATGATGTCTTGAATCTCATTCGAGGACGAATGTTCCCAAGGGGGAGATATTGTAACACCTCGGATCTAAAAAGGTAGAAATATAAGTTGGTGCCAGTCCAACGGAATCACCAACGGTCCATCGTTTGACACACGGACCGTAGGTCTGGTCCGTGGATTGGCGAGTCAAGTTTTTCAAAATGTCAAGTTTCGGTACTTTTTCAACGGTTCACCAGGATGGTCCGTCGTCCAATGCACGAGTCGTAGATAGGTCTCATAGGTGAGTCCCAGACTTGCTTGAATTTGGAGGATAAGGATTGGGACCTACGGTCCGTCGATGGACCCACTAGCCATAGGTACCGTCTGTCGTTGGGGCCATAATTAAGAGTCTCTGATTTCAACAACGGATGACCAGGATGGTCCGTGGTCTGACCAACGGACCGTAGGTCTAGTCGTTGGTGAGGTCTGGCAGTTATTTTCTTGGGGCTTTTGGGTCTTTTCCTAATTATTCTAGCCTAATACTATGTTGTTTTGCTTTTCATCTAAAGTCCTATATAAGTACTTTTACCCCCAAATTTTCCCAATAGAAATCATTCTCACAAATTCCTAAAAGAAGATCAAGTCTTTCTCTCAAATAATTCTCTCTCTAGAAGTTGAAGAAGAAAGCTAGGGTTTTCAAGTCAAGTCTACAATTCCTCAATTGAAGTCAAGCTTTTGGCATTGAGATATGATAGTTTTCATCCAAGGATCCCTTTCCTCCATGGAGTTCCTAAATTCTCAAATTTACAAACCTAGAATTCCCCAATTGAGTTAGAATTTTCTTCTATGCCTTGGATTATTTTTTATGTTGATTTACTTAGTTGATTTATGATTTTTTATGCATGAATTGATAGAATTTTATGATTTTAAGATGAATCCCCATAAACCCATGTCTAACCCAAGTTTTCTAGATATTGATGATTGAAAGTGGATTTTGAACTATGATAGGTGAATTATGCATGTTCTTATGAAATTGATGAGATATGATGTAGATTGCTTTGAGAGTAAAAGCATATATGTTGTTATTGTGGTTAATTGTTGTGAAAGGGTTGCTCACATAACTACCTCATGCATGAATGTGAAAGGTTTTCTCACATAAAGGATTCTAAGGTTGAATGGTATTCTCACCTAAAATGAATCAAGGTTAAGGAGCTATTCTAATGTTGAGGCAAGAGGTGATTACCCATGCCCTCTATTGAAAGACAAGAGGCGATTACCCATGTCACATGATGTAAGGACAAGAGGAGATTACCCAAGTCCCTTAAAGAAAATATCAATAACAATAATAGATATTCCATGGAACTTAAGCTTATTACCAAGTGGACAAGTGGCGATTACCCGTGTCCCATAAACTATGTGCCAACATAGGATTGTCTAGATAGACATTAGCTAGTGGATCCACATAGGTTAGAATTTCATGGTCCTTACCTTGGCAAGTGGGACACCCCTTTTCGGTGTGGGAGACACCGGATTCCATGTTAATAGCTCACATGGTCTTATATGTTGGTTAAGGCTACTTCCCACAAGCAAGCTATGATGAACTAAGGTTACTTCAAGAAGTATATCACATGTGTATAAAATGATGTCTATTTGCATTGACCATGTGTTTTGACTTATGTCTTCTAACCTTTTTTATATCATGTTTTAGCTTTGTCATTACATACCATAAGATATCCCTTTTAAGCATGTTTTTAAATGTTTTATTCATTGCTATCATACTTGGTACACGTTTGTACTAACACATACTTTTTTCTACATTTGGTCCATCCTTACAGATTCGCACTTTCGTGGCTAGGGATCTCATATAGAATATTGAAGATTGGTGAGTCCTCATCACTCGAGGACTGAGCTTGATTTCCTTTTTTGTCTTTATTTTCAGTTTTTGAACTTGATGTACGGGCTACGCCCCCGATCAATCTTATATACTAGATGGCTTTGAGACGACGTCTAGACTTCCGCTTGTCTCTATAAAACTTGGTTGTGATTGAAATTATCGTTTAAATCTCTTATATCACTACACCAGAATAAGGCTTTAGTGGTAATTAGTTAATTGCCGCTAATTTATACCCTAAAGTCACTTATTAGCAGAATTTATGCTTTAGCGGGTAAAAGATACGCCTTATTAGTACAATTCTTTTAGAGAAAAATACGAAAACCACCCGCTCTTATTTTATGCGCTCTACTTCTCCCTCGCTGGGTGCTCTCTCTCAAGCAATTAGTTCCCTGAATCCCTGCCCAAGCTATTAGGGTTCAGTGGTAAGAATCGAGTGCAGGGGGCCTTTCAAAGCAAATATTTATGCTAATCAGCTGGTGGAGACAGTAACAATGAGGTCGATGAAGGATAGGCTTCACGGCGACGCTTTTTACAAATTGTCGGAGGTAGCAAAGAGGTAGATAGGATGATTTTACTCGTCACTCGGCGGAAACAAATCACCGGCAAAAGGTGTTCCATCTTTCTCCTCTTTTTACACTTCTGGTAGCTTCAGATTTTTATAGTTTTTCAGTTTTTTCATATATTCTGTCTTTGTACATTTGATAATATGCATTTGATTTGATGTTTCATACTGAAAATTTGTCCTTGAATGTATCATGAGTTCTTCTATGTCAGACATTTTGGTTTTCTCTTATTCAAATTATACATGTGTGTTTTCACTATTGGGATTTGAAGAGAATTGATATTAGTATTCTCAAAAAATAAATTCGTTTAATCCGGTGTAGAACGGTATAATATGTAATTGTAATTTCATATTCTCTTTTCAGTGAATATGGTTCATATCATTTTTCTTTTATTCCTACAGCGAAACAATCTATTAAAGACTCATGAAGCGAAAATACCAGTCAAGGCACAAAGTCCTGGCAGCCCTTGCAACTGGGCTTGAGTGTGTTTGCCAATGTAATGTATAAAAGGTTGTCCCTTTTTTTCTTAAATAGAAGCTTCCACCTATTTTTCTACATCTCAGATACATAATAGTCTACATCTTTCAGATGCGGAGAAGCCACTGAAGAAAGAAATATATCTGTGTAATATTTTCAATACGATTTTCCATTCATATAATGATGACTGACCAATTGTTTTTCTCTTATTTCATATCCAGAGCTATAATTATAAGTTCCTGAAAACATATCAGAATTAGAACCAACTTCCCGGCAACTCGGAAAAGATCTTGATCAGTTGAAGGTCCTTGATAATGGATACAAGATAAAGGTACCAAATCTTCATTCTTAACTTATCCATTTACTCGCGCTCTGATTATAAAATTGGAGTCGCACCAAGTCATACCTTTGTGTGCTAATTTTTTATGTCTGAATATTTTGTTCAGTTCTGATGATTATCTCTCTGACCACCTTCTATATTTTTACCTTCTTATCTGAATGTTGCTCTCTTTTTTGGGGGTTTAATCTTATTGGCCCAACTCTGCGACATAAATTATGAGAAGACAAATTTATAGATATAAGAATCACTAATACATAGTATATGATCTGAGTCTTGAGTTTGGAGTGATAGACAGGCTCATGATTTTTTACGGTGATTAGGAACGTGAGCCTTGTGCTTACTCTTTTTCATAAACAGATCGAGTACATTTTTCACTATCATAAATGTTTCTTGTGAACTAGACTGAAAAGTTTTGAAATGTTACTAGTAACTAGAGTTCTAATATGGAGAGACAATGATGGAGGAAAAGTAGAAGGTGTTTCATGTTTTTGTTATGTGTAATGCAGTTCTAAGAAAATGTTTGACTATTGGTTGAGAAAAAGGTGTCTTCTTTCTACACAATATTTCATGGTTTGTCTACTTCATCCCTTTGAATTAGTTATTTTATCCGGTTGCAGTTTAGGACCTAAAGTTGAATGTGTTTTAGAATTTACAGGGAGTTCCTTATCTAGCAATTGGTAAACATCTTTGTGAGCCTACTACAGATACTTCTTTTCCTTATGCTTTCATAAGAACATAGATAGTGTATTTTACCAGTGCATTCAGTTCTTTTTCAGGCTACTATTACTTTACAAGCTAATACAGTAAGCAATTGATGCAGATAGGTCTCTAAGATGTTGCATCAGCAAACAATGCAATCAACCTAATGATGCTTCTTCTGAATCAACGTGCCGCCTGATTGGCCTAGCTACAAATATCAAATAAAGTTGGCTCTATTAAAGATCCTCCTAATAGCATATCATTGTTATCCAAGTTGACATAGTTTCACTAGGAAAAACAAATAATAGTTCAATCTCCTTGCTTTTTCATTGTTGAACACATTCTCCCTATTTTTGATAACTTGAACATATTGTTGTTGTTTTGATAATTTATATATTTTTACGAACACAAGAAAGTGGGTGTATTGATTGTTCTTATTTTATATGAATGACGTTGTTTGAGTTTGGTAATTCTTCTATTACTATTTTTGAATTGGTTTTCTGATTAAATATATGATGAGGTGAATTCATGGTCAACTTTAGTTTCCATAATAATTGCCACTAAAATAGGTCTTGTTTAGCGGCAATTATTGTATTTTTACTGGTAATAACAAATGCCGCAAAATAAGGAAGCTTTACTGGCAATAATAATTGCCACTAAATAAATGCCGCTAGAAGTAATTACTTTTAGCGGCAATAATATGGATATTTACCGGCACTCTATATAAATGTCACTAAAGGCTTTAGCGACACTGGATGCAATGGCATTAACTTAAATGCCGCTAAAAGGAAAAATTTATGCCGCTAAAAGTGATTTTTGTGGTAGTGTATTCTATTATCTTGTATGATGAATGCTAAGTGGCTTGTAGGGGGCCTCTCGGGGTCTTATACACCATGTTACGCCTAGGGGCTACCTTGGGTCGTGACAAAGTCTTTGTTAGTACTGATTAAATAACACACATTAATTGAGTATTCTCACAAGTTTTCTCTATTGAAATTGTTGAAGGTACAATAAAAAAAATTCCTTAAAGATCTATACTACCATCTCTTGAAGACAAAATTCAAATTTGGTATGTCATTGTAAGGACATAAAGACCTTAAAAGCTTTATCGCACCTTGATGTGCGAAGTGAACCAGGAAAAGAAGACAAGAATTAATAAACTTTTGACATGGGTCCAAGGATGTGTCGAATGACCTATAGAGAAATATGACTAGACTGGAGCCTCCTTTAATCCCAAAGACATAGATAACTACACAATAAATTAATTGCTCATATTCAATATGAAGTATGGATAGATTCTCAAGTTTACTACAAGTTGTAAATACTTTTCTTGAAATAATAAATGTGTTTCTCAATATTGCTATTGGAATAGAAGTGTAGTTTCAAATTGAGCTCTATCACTCTGGTATGTTGATTTTAAAAAAAAACACTCAAACAAACTGAATAGTTTTGTGTAATATTTTTCCCTTTCAAGTATATATAATAAGTTGAATTGTTGTCCAATATGATACATTCTCCCTTTAATTTTCTATTTTAATAATTACTTATGATACATTTAAATGGGGAACTTTAAAATGATGTATGTAAAGCAAAAGGTATGGCTGAACCTTCTACACATTAGAATTAGAATATTTGTTAACTTTTTTCAGCCTTTTAAAATTTATTTATCTCTTCACCAACGATTATTTATTTATTATAAACTTTCATATCTCAGGTTGATGTTCATTTGATTCCCAAAAAATATCAAATAGTAACACTTCCTGGAAGCAAAAGGATAAATTATAAAATCAAATTAAAGATGATTGATTGAAGGATAAATGATAAGATGTCATAATTATCATTTTCTTTTACATTATTAATGTCAGTTACTACGTAATCTTGTATGTAAGACAATATAGTTTTTTAGTATTAATGACTGATAGGTTTTAAGTATTATTTTATAAATTTCGTGATATTAAATTCCCACGCGAGGCACGGATAATTTGAGTAGTATATATATAAAAAAGAACCTACACATTATTATAATTTATTTTATCATTTCAATGAAGATATTTGTATGGAAAACTCAAATAAAATTTTGGATTTAGTGAAAAATGACATGCATAACCTTGGACTGCCAAAGCAATTTATTTATCATTTCAATGAAGATATGTGTATGGAAAACTCAATTAAAATTTCGGATTTAGTGAAAAATGACATGAATAACCTTGGACTGCCAAAGCAATTATCAAGTGTAGTAGTTCAATGGACAAATTAATATGGATAAGATGTATAGCTTAAATAGATTCAGAATTCAGTGTGAGATTTCAATCGTTATAACAAAAAAAAAAATAGGAAGCAAAAAAGAAAGAAATTTTCTTAGTTTTTTTTATCGCCATAGAAATATTAATAGGCAATCCTTAAACGGATGTAAATTACATAAATATTTTTCTTTGCTAGTCAAAAGGTTAGTGAGACTAAATAAGAAAAGCAAGTGGGTAAATAGCTACTACATACATAAAAAGAAAAGTTCTTTTGATTTCTTTAGTTCAAATTGACTTAATTAGCAACATAACACATTTTAAGATTTTCTCAAAATCAATATTTTTATTTTTACTTTCCTATTAATTAAATTAGAACTTCAACTCCTCATTTATGAAAGTTCAAATTCTCTTACTAATAGGAGATAGTAATTATAGTAAAAAGCTAAATCCATCTGCATGAATCACAAAAATATAAGTTAGATTTTGCCTATACTTTCAAATAATTGAATTTTATATGCAGTTACTTGATCACAATAAATATAATAAAAAAAAAAAAGAGCTTTATAAAAAAAAAACAGTAAAATAAACAAGAACGGAGTAGACCACGCTCCTTGATGGAGATGTCATGTGTGAATTTTTGTGGCAACATGAGGTTTAGTTTTTGTCATTTTATATCCTACCTTTGATATGATAACACACATTAAAACTGGAGAAATTGAAAAGCCAAAGGTCTAGCTATTAATTAGCATAATGTGTTAATCTCACTTCGTGGGGTGAACTGCTTTATTGAAAATTATTATTACGTACCGTTAGCCATTAACATTACTGTTAGGCTTTTCTTAAGCAATTAAATTACTACATTATGAATTAAAAATGCAAAAAAAAGGAGAAAAAATATGAATGTTGGTCATAGAGATGTCATATCACCTTCTCTATATTCAGTTTTATATTACCTTTATTTAGAAATGACAGTCTATGAGGATGAACACTGCATCAAAATGTGGTACAAGAAGCAATGTAAATTGTACATCAAATAGGACTTGAGCTATAAGAGTAGGGTCAAAA
This sequence comes from Solanum etuberosum, assembly GCA_029582245.1. Classification (NCBI taxonomy): domain Eukaryota; kingdom Viridiplantae; phylum Streptophyta; class Magnoliopsida; order Solanales; family Solanaceae; genus Solanum; species Solanum etuberosum. The sequence goes on from JAJONR010009470.1 coordinate 16,007, forward strand.
TAGTAAATTCACCTTATTCTGTCTTTCAAAAGTGCATAGCGTGTACTGCTTTCGGTAGAAACACGTGTATCACTATTTTTTATGTAAAAAATGGAACATCTCACCTTCTACTCTACTCTTCCTTCTCTGCATTACAATTTCCATGGCAGCCATTTCTAACCTTTATATCAAAGCCGACTTCTCAAGTTCCTTCAGTTGTCTACCGGTAAGTATTCTTGTGTTGAAAATCGCTCCTCTTTCCTATCGAATTTTTACTCTCCCTTATCCTATTTTTACTCTCCTTTATCCCTTATTTATCGTCTTTATGTTTATATAGAAATCCTTAGGACTAACTTAATGAAAAACTACCTACTTACACAAACATTCCTATCATATCTACTAAATTTCCCTATACTTTAAAATAATCACTCATCTCTCCTCTCCTTTCTCTCTCCCTCTCTCCCCCTCACTCTCTCCTTTCTCTGTCTCTCTCCTCTTTCTTCTCTCTTAATTACCTCCACTCTCTCACTCTCACTCTCCCTCTCTTTTTGTTAACTCCCCCCTCACTCTCTCTATGCACAGATACATTGATGAATGTACCAATGCATTTTTCTATACCAAATACATGAATCTATGTAGCGATGCACTAAATATTCGATGCCAAATACACTAATGAAAATGATATGGGATACACAAGATAAAATTGATATCAAATACACTAGATGTAATTGATTTTGGATACACATATACATAGAATTTGTGAAATTCAAATACATTCTGAAATACAGATTCATCGGGAGAGAGGTGAGCGAGAGGAAAGATGCGAGCAAGATAGGAAAGAGACAAGCTAGAGAGTTGATGTATTTCAGATACATGTGAATCACGCTTAGATAGTGTATATAAATAAATTACACCTAATTTGACCCTCATGTATCCGAGATACATGTATCTAAGCTTGTCGGATACACGTATCTAGCAAACAAAAAGTGGTATGGAAAGTAATTTGTTGAACTGCTATGTCCTGACGTAATTACGATCTAAAGTAGCAGGACCTTAAAGCACCCCTTATGTGTGGGCTTAAATTTCCTATAATTTATTTATTTATTGTAAATTGTGGTACTTGTTTAAGAAATTTCTGAATATGTAAAGTTTAATTCGTAAAAACTTATAGATGCGCAAGTTGGGAATAGGAATAGATGTGTGGCACTCTGAACCTTGTCATTTTTGTATCGAAAGGAGTAGTTCAAACACATGGATACGAAAAGGAACAATGATCAGATGGAGAACACTAAAAATATTGCATAAAAACAAAAAAACATGCAGTAAGCAAATTCATTGTTTGATCACCACCATTTGGGTAATACAATACCAATAATGTCACAATTCGGATATTACATCCATCAGATGAAAAAAGATGGATGGGGTAGGGGTGAGGCAGGGTAAAAATAAAAAATGAAACGCTTTCAAATATTTTCACAACATCCTTGGCACAGTCAGTTTCTAACTTAACCCTATCATTACCATTCTATCCACCATGTGATACAAAAGAATGTTACACTCTGTTCCAAGCTCTATGTTCCTCTTGATGATAGAACAGAGGGAGAGAGAGAAGCAGCTATGCTTAGAAGCTGCGGTTCAATAAATCTCATTGCACAATTATCTGAAGATACAGTGACTTGACGTGGAACCTTATACGACATCATAACACCATGGAAGAACCACGGCATCAAGGCTTAGTGTCTATTTTGTTAGTGGGAGTTTATACACTGACAACACCAGACATCCATGGAACAACAACTGGTGCATTTGGGTGTGCATTTCTGAATGACTCCGAATATCGGTCCTTAAAAGTTGATTTAGCTTTCTCTGCCTGCAAATAAAAGGGAAGATGGGATGAGGGACAGCTTTAGTCTGCGAAAGATCATTCTTAAATTATCCGGTACAAGAAAGAAAAACATGATCGTTAGTGAATTTTGTGAAGGGCACTGAGAACTAACATATTTCAGCCAGCATTCTTGATTTTTGTGTTGATAAATATCTGGAGAATAGCATCCAGTCTCAGATGGGCAATAAACCCATATGTTGCATTTCTTGTCATTGGGTCCAGCGTTCTTAGCTTGATTCAAACAGGCCATGCAACACTCAAATGCAGATTCTTTAGGGTGGGTAAGGCCCCATCTGACTGCATCTCCACCGTAATCGGTATGAAGTTCAACGTTACACTCAGGAGGAAGCCGCCTGCCAGCTATGATTTCATTGTCTGGAGAACATAAGTAGAGGATCAGAATTTAACAAAACAAACTATTCCCAGGCGTTTCTTTTGACAAAGGCGCAAGATAGTGAGAAAAAGTAGTTCATGTTACAGTGCTTATGCACATATTAAGCGCAGATACTATCTATCCACAATATTGTACCTAGTCCTTTCTTCTATGCAGAAAACAACTATTTAAAAAAAAAAAAAAAAACTATGCACAAAACAACTAAACTTTCATTGGGAAATTAAGATACAGAATAAAGTGAAAAATACTTCAGAATCAACACAATACACTCAAATGATTTAGATTGAAAAATGAAGATGTCATTACCAAATTCTTCTTCACCCTCAGGTTTGTCATGATGTTCCTTATTAATTATTGCAACAGGTATCCAAAGACCAATTTCTTCTGACAGCTCAGCCCAGTCAACATCCAAAATTTGTGCAAGTAGACCTGCAAGATATTAAATGAATTTGTCAAAGTACAGATGGATTATGGACTAGGAAGAAGAAACCCTGGTTAACATCAATGTAAGGCTGATATAGGAACCGTGAACTGTAAAGATATGGTACTTGGGCCTAACTCAACCCCAAAAGCTAGCTTTTGAGGGGAGAATTGCCCAAGTGTATATAAGTAGACCACCAGTTCATTCCCCAACCAATTAGGGCTCTAACCTACTCTAACACCCCCTTCATGCTCAAGCCCAACTGGAGCATGGAATGGGAGCCCAAACGGGGTGAACTCGGCACTGATACCATGTAAAAATAAGGCACTTGGGTCTAACTCAACCCCAAAACCTATCAGCAGACCACCCGTCCATCCCCAACAATTGTGGGATTCTAACATGAACAGAAACAAAGTCGTAAATAAAGGAAACAAATAAAGTCAGAAGTAAAAGACTTACCAGCTTCCTCGGGGGGAATAGTTGAATTTGATGTCTTCCTCTTAACAAGCTCCCTGGCTTCTTTTATTTTTTTCCGGCGCCAACTTTCAACTGCGTCTGTTCATAAGAAAAACCATCAACAATGATAACCAGGAAGAAGTAAATGAGAAATAATGGAAAGAATACTACATTAACTATAGGATATTGACGCTCAAAATTGACACATTATTCACAGAGCAGAAGAACTGACAAAGAATGTATGATAAAAGTTCATAAACTATACCTACTCCATTCTTTGCATAGACATCTATCATTCAAGAATGTCTTGAATAACTTGCATTTAAGTAGAATATTAATTTTTGTTGCCGAAGAAGACATCAGACCAATATGGAATTATATACTCATAAAAGCAGTAATGCTGACATGTTCGAAAAATATTGCAGTTCTAAGTGGCATCTGTGCGAACAAAAATATGAAGTAACATCTTTCATGGCATACTTTTGAACTCAGTTTATCAACTCAAGATGGATAGACATGCAGGTCATCCAGTGTCTCCAACGAATGGGAAACCACAGAGGGGGTGGGAGAACATTTTCATTAGATTATTGCAGTTGGAGGTGATTGGCTTTGCATTTCCCAAAAGCTTTACACTTAAACAAAAGTCTAGGCCTACTTGCTAAACTGGAAAGAAGCAAAATGGATGCACAGGACATAGATAGTTTTAGCTGGAAAAGAGAAAAAGATGGTTTGTACAACTATTAAATCAAATCAGGTTATACAATGTTTTTGCTTGTCAAATGGTTTGATTAACTCATGGCCATGGCCATGGAAACTAATATGAAAGACAGCTTCTTCTTCATTTTTTATAACAGTGGTTTCCGGGGCAGCTTGCACGCACTTCGACAAATTTCACAGATGCCTGCTACTCTCACAGTAAAGGTACCTCGTTACTCTTTTTTATTTTTGAAATTGGTAACTTTGTCTATTCCTCAAAAGTCAGTACTAAAACTGTATTGGTCAGTATTTACAACATGTACTTCAAATCCTACTATCTTTTACTAAATTGAGTCTAGTACATCAATTCTGGAGATAGCATCATTTGATTATATTTTATTACACCAAAAACATAGTAGCCTAAGACAATTTAGTTTGACTTTTTGCATACTATTCTCAACACTATCAAAAGCTCTAGAGTTCCTTTCCTTCCATATTGCCCACCATATACTAGCTGGGACAATTCTCCATCTGTCTCTATTCTTGGATTGCTTCCTCACAACTCTGGATTGCTTCTGTGATCTTGGCTGGCATGGTCCATGACATACCCTTAAGATTCAGGAATAACCTCCATAGTTGGCCAGTGATCTTGCAGTGTAGAAAGAGATGGTTAACTATCTCAGCATTTTCCCCACAAAAGAAACATCTAGAACATAATGGTATCCCCCTTCTCTTTAAGTTGTCTTGAGTCAGTACAGCCTCCTTGGCTAACAACTAGACAAAACATGCCACTTTGAGTGGAATTTTTGACTTCCAGATTGCTCTCCATGGCCTGTGACTGAGGCTGATTGGTGTGGTTCAACCAGTTGTATGCACAACCCACCTTAAAGTTTCCCTTTCGATTGCCTTTCCACCACAAAATGTCTTGACCTCCTTCCAGTCCATTAAATTGCCTAATGATGTTGAAAAAATCTGCTACCCTTTGAATCTCCCAATCATTTAATTGTCTTCTAAAGATGAAGTTTCACCCTTGAGGAGTCCAGTAATCTACTATGGTCTTCTGTTTGGTGAGATACTAGAAAATATATATCAAGATACAAGACCTCTAGCCTACCTGCCTCATGCCAAACATCTTTCCAAAATTTTGTTTTCTCTCCATTCCTCACTTTGATCTTTGTTTTAGCCTTAAACTCAGACCACAGAGATCTAATGGATCTCCATACACTAACCCCATATGGTGTAGTCACTTCTTTGGTCATCCAGTTATCTTCCTCTTCATATTTTGCCTTAATGACTTCCTTCCAGTAGGACTGTTCTTCGTTATTAAACTTCCACAGCCATTTCATCATAAGAGCTTTGCTTTGATTCATCAAATTCCTATTTCGAGACCTCCATGCTTCTTTCCCACTATCACAGCATCCCATTTAACCAAGTTGTAGCCTTTCCTCACAGTTTCCTTGCTAGAAAAATTTTCTTCTGATTTTATCCAACCTAGTGATTACACTTTTGGGAATTGGGACTACTGACATCATATAGGTTGGTAGTGAATCAAGAACAAAATTAATCAAGGTCAAACTGCCACGCCTGGAGAGATATTGTGATTTCCATCTTGCTAACTTCATTTCACATTTCTTAACCACATTGTTCTAGATTTCATATGACTGAGATTTGGCCCCCAAAGGCATCCCAAGATATGATGTAGGCAGTGCTCCAATTTCCCCTCCCAGAAAAGCATTTAAAGCTTCCATGTTGTGGACTTCATTAATTGGATAGAGGTGGCTTTTCCTCCAATTAATGTGTAGATCAGAGAACCCTTCAAACAACACTAGGATCACCCTCAACATCTTTAGTTGGCCTTCATCAGCATCACATAATATCAATGTGTCATCCGCATATTGTAGATGGGTAATTTCCACATTATCTACTTCAGGTCTGCTGACCTCAAAACCTCTGAGCCATCCCCTCACTTTAGCTGATTTGATCATATTGTTCAGCCCTTCAATAGCAAGTAGGAAAAGGAAAGGAGACAAAGGGTCTCCCTGCCTCAGTCCCCTCTCTGCACTAAAGAAACCAACAGGGGATCCATTCATAAGTACTGAGAATCTCACAGTGGTGATACAATGTCTGATCCATTGGATC
>JAJONR010009471.1:0-24517 GCA_029582245.1 Solanum etuberosum
TATATATATGAATTTTGTGTATTCTTTAGATGTCACGTGGAGGGATTATCTATTATATTGAAGAAGATTTGATCTTTCGGTATACTCTAAATTTTTTATGTCCTTTAAATGAAATCCTACCAATATATTTGTATGATGTCTGACTATACAAGGTATGTGCGGAGAGACCATCTCCTCTTTTTTCATCTATATTTCTAAAATAAAATGTATGTCCACCTAGAGTGGAAAATTAAAAAACAATAAGACAATTTCTTTTAAATAAATATTGCAAGTCATGACATGTAGAGTAAACAAGTTTAATACATATTGATTTTGAGTTGTTTAGAATGCGTCCTTTCAAAAATTTGAAAAGTAATTACCATAAAACTTGAAAGTTTTTTTTTTCTAATTTAAAGATAATTGTGCATATATATTTATTAGTTTCTCTTTTCAGTTCATTATAACTATCATTTTTAATTCTTTCATATACATTAAGAAAATTAATAAAGTGATGATATCTAATTATTTTGGGATAATTTCTTTGAGTTAAAACTACAGTTAAAATAAGATGAAGGGATTGATTTTTTTGGAAAATTTATTTTTATAAATATTTTACTTGATAAAATTTTCATCTACATTGATTTTTCACAGCTCAAAATAACACTATGTCAAAAAAAATTGTTTCTAAAAACTCTTGACTTATTTAAAAATCTTAATCAATACTAATTTAAGGGTGAATATCATACCAATAGGTAGAGAGCAAAGGCATCCGTCAAATCATATTTTTCAAAATGTTAGGTATGTTCAATATGTTGGATATTTTAAAAACATTTTAATTTAATTAGATCAAGTTTATATGACATTATACACATCTGTCATTAAACTTGATGGCCAAGTTTGCATATGACATCATTACATATGTATTAAACTTGGTGGCCAAGTTGATATATTACTTTCTCTCCAAGCTGTCGATGTCTCCCACTACCTCTCTCTTCTCTATATATATTGGGTGTTTAGTATTGAAGGAGGACAACTTAGGAAAGGAGTAATACTCAGTCAATTCTCAATATCTTCTTTCGACTTGCTTTCTTTTGTATTATTTATATTTTATTGATTCATGTATCCTCTATTTTATTAGGGAAGACTTGTTTAATCCTAGGGAAATATTTCACACTGCTGAAATAGTTTCTTAGGAGAGTGCCTAGCACGACTGAAGTATTATATTTATATTTATATAGATATATATGTACATATATATTACTTAAGAATATTATTGTAGTAGCATCTATCCTAATTCTTGTATTATTAGTTTGATATTTATATTTTCTCCATCTAATATATTTTCTAACAATCTAAGAAACTATGGCAAATAATATATGTCTTGATACTACTGATAATATTTATGATGGTGCTACTATAGCTGCTACTATTCCAGTCACTCTGTCAGAAGTTTATGGTATAGCAAACAACAAAAAGGAGTCATTCATAGCAAAGGAATCAACACTGCAAGCAAACTTAGTACAAGACCAAAGCAGTAACAACAAAAGGTATGTTAATAAGTCTAATGGTTACAAGCCTTATAATCCCAATTTTAAGCAAAAGAAAGGCTCTTGTTTTACTTGTGGAAAATCAGGTTATCATGCCGCACAATGTAGGAGGAAAATAAAATGACAAAGAAAAGGGTTATCCTCCCAAGGCTAATTTAGCTGAAGGAGATGAAATTATTGTAGCTGTCATTTCTCAAGTAAACATTGTAGCACATATAAAAGAATGGGTGGTAGACTCTGGGGCTACTCGGCACATTTGTGCGAATCGAGAAGCATTTGCCTCCTATACATCAATAGGGGATGACAGTGAAGTAGTCTACCTTGGAGACTCAAGAACTACAAAAGTCTTGGGTAAGGGTAAAGTGCTCCTGAAACATACTTCGGAAAAAACTTTAGCCCTTATGGATGTGCTACATGTTCCTACAATGCGTGCAAACCTGATTTCCGTAGCCTTGCTTAATAAAGCTGGAGTGAAAGTGTCATTTGAATCTGAAAAGATCATACTAACAAAAAATAATGTGTTTGTGGAAAAAGGTTATTGTAACCAGAGACTTTTTGTACTTAATGTTTGTAATGTTGTGAATGAAAAAGCATCTACTTCTGCTTACATGATAGAATTTATTTCTTTATGGCATGCTAGATTAGGACATGTTAATTTCTCTTATATAAAAAATATGCAATCACTTGGTTTGATATCTAACTTAGATTCAAATAATATTGATAAATGTGAAATATGTGTTGAAGCTAAAACTACTAAGAAGTCATATTTTTCAGTAAATAGAGAAACTGAATTATTGTCTTTAATTCATACTGATTTAGGTGATTTAAAACAAACAATGACTAGAGGTGGTAAACGATATTATGTAACTTTTATTGATGATTTTTCTAGATTTACTAAGTTATATTTACTTAGAAATAAATATGATGCTTTTAATGCATTTATTTCTTATAAAACTGAAGTTGAAAATCAACTTAGTAGAAAAATCAAAAGGATTAGATCTGATAGAGGTGGAGAATATTTATCCTTAAATGCCTTTTGTGAAAAGGAAGGAATTATTCATGAAGTAACTCCACCTTACTCTCCCGAATCTAATGGAGTAGCTGAAAGGAAAAATAGAACATTAAAGGAAATGATGAACTCTATGTTAATAAGTTCTAATGCACCTAATAATTTGTGGGGTGATGCTATATTATCTGCATGTCACTTACAAAATAGAATTCCTCATAAAAGAACTCGCAAAACACCTTATGAATTGTGGAAAGGTTATAAATCAAATTTGAAATATTTAAAAATGTAAGGGTGTCTTGCTAAAGTTCTCTTGCCTGAACATAAGAAGAGAAAAATAGGTTCTAAAACAGCTGATTGCATGCTTATTGGATATGCTGAACATAGTGATGCATATAGATTTCTTGTTTTAAAAAGTGATGTGCTTGATTGCAATACTATTATTGAGACAAAAAATGCTGAATTCTTTGAACATATTTTTCCACTATGTGATAAAATTTCTCATGTACTTGCTGAAAGAAATAGTGAGTCTATTTCTAATATTGAAGAACTAAGAAGGAGTAAAAGGCCTAGGAAAGAATATTTTTCTTATGGAAATGCTTTTCAAACTTTTCTTGTTGACAGTGAACTATTAAATTATTCTGAAGCTATATCTTCTTCTGATGCTAAATTTTGAAAAGAGGCAATAAAAATTGAAATTGATTCAATTATGAAAAATAATACATGAATTTTAACTGATTTACCTCCTGGTGCAAGACCTATTGGTTGTAAATGGATTTTCAAAAGAAATCCTGATGGATCTATAGATAAATATAAAGCTCGATTAGTAGCAAAAGGATTTTCTCAAAAATAAAATATTGATTATTTTGATACATTTGCACCAGTGGCTAGAATTTCTTCTATTCGAATTTTAATTGCCTTAGCATCAATTCATAAGCTTTTTATCCATAAAATGAATGTAAAAACAGCTTTTTTAAATGGTGATTTAGAAGAAGAAATTTATATGGTTCAACCTGAAGGATGTATTATTTCTGGACAAGAAAATAAAGTTTGTAAATTAATTAAATCTCTTTATGTCCTTAAACAAGATCCTAAGCAGTGGCATGAAAAATTTGATCAAGTCTTGATGAGAGACGATTTTTCTTCTATTGAAGTGGATAAATATGTTTATACTAAAATGGTAGACAGTGATTATGTGATAATATGTTTATATGTTGATGACATGCTTATATTTGATACAAGTTTAAATTTTGTGCAGAGTACCAAATCATTTTTGTCTACTAATTTTGATATGAAAGATCTGGGTGAAATAAACATGATATTGGGAGTTAAAGTTATAAGGAGTGAAGATGGTATAATGTTGTCACAAGAACATTATGTGGAAAGACTTCTTAAAAATTTTGAATGTTTTGAGGTGACATCTGTGGCCACTCCTTATGATGCTAACTCTCAATTGAAAAAGAATAAAGGTGACCCAGTTGCTTGGTCTAAGTATGCTCAGATTATTGAGAGTCTGATGCATTTAATGAATTTTACTAGCCCTGATATAGCCTATGATGTGTGTAGACTGAGTAGATATATTCATAATCCCAATAAAGAGCATTGGTCTGCATTAAATAGACTAATGGAATATTTGAGAGGAACCATGGATTATGGTATCATGTATAGTGGATTTCCTTCTACATTAGAAGGGTATTGTGATGCAAACAGGATCTCTGATTCAGATGAGACAAAATCCACTAGTGGATATGTGTTCACCTTAGGTGGTGGTGCAATATCGTGGAAATCAGCTAAACAGACGATCATTGCTAGATCGACTATGGAGTCAGAGTTTGTAGCTCTGGAGCTGGCTGGTTCTGAGGCTGAATGGCTAAGAAATTTCTTAGTGAATATCCCTTTAATAAAGGATGAATTGCCTCCTGTATTTATACACTGTGATTGTCAAGCCGCAATTGCTATTGCGAAGAATAAATCTTACAATTGTAAGAGTAGACATATGAAATTGAGACAAGATGTCGTTAAGCAGCTGCTGAGAGATGGAGTAATTTCCATTGATTATGTGAAGTCATAATTGAATTCGCCGATTCCCTGAATAAACCCGTGGGAAGAAAATTAATTCTTCAATCCTCGAAAGAGATGGAGTTAAGGTCAATATGATTGTCAATAGAGATGGTAACCCAACCTATGTGATTGGAGATCCCATGAAGTAGGTTCATATGGGTAATAACAAGTCGATATTGACACTGCGCACTAATAGAGAGTGCTTGAACTGCTACTAATTATGAGGGATGAGTTATTAACTCTTAATGAATTCATAGTCCTTATGGATGTTTATTTAAAGCAGTATACATTTGATGAATTCACCTATATGAGAAGTGGAGTGAAGCCGCTCCTATGAGATTTTGGCCTAGTCTCTAGAGCTCTCATGAAAAACCAGGCACGCGCATGGCTTATTGGCGCAAAACTACGTTGAACAACAAAATATGAGGATTAACGTGTGATTGGTAGAATCTCTGACTTACAAAAGAATAATTGGTTCATAGAAATTTAAATTTCACCAATAATTCTATAAGTTAAATTTTTTCGATCTAAGTTTGGTTCATAGTTCGAAAGACACCAAACCTATAACATTTTGATCATACAAAACAAAGCAAGTCAAGTTCTTATTTTTCAAAATCTTTTTAAAATACATGGGGATTGTTGGATATTTTAAAAACATTTTAATTTAATTAGATCAAGTTTATATGACATTATACACATATGTCATTAAACTTGATGGCCAAGTTTGCATATGACATCATTACATATGTATTAAACTTGGTGGCCAAGTTGATATATTACTTTCTCTCCAAGCTGTCGATGTCTCCCACTGCCTCTCTCTTCTCTATATATATTGGTTGTTTAGTATTGAAGGAGGATAACTTAGGAAATGAGTAATACTTAGTCAATTCTCAGTATCTTCTTTCGATTTGTTTTCTTTTGTATTATTTATATTTTGTTGATTCCTGTATCCTCTATTTTATTAGGGAAAACTTGTTTAATCCTGGAGAAACATTTTACACTGCTGAAATAGTTTCTTAGGACAGTGCCTAGCACGATATATACATATATATTACTTAAGAATATTATTGTAGTAGTATCTATCCTAATTCTTGTATTATTATTTTGATATTTATATTTTCCCCATCTAATATATTTTCCAACAATCTAAATAGAAGATTTAGGATAGATGCTACTACAATAATATTCTTAAGTAATATATATATGTATGTTCAATATTATTACTCCCTCCGTCCCCTTTTATATGTCACTTTTTTACTTTGCACTTGCATTGATGTAACTTTACCTTCTACCTTTATTTAATGTTTTCTTAAGTCAATTTTATAATAAATGATGAATACATTTTTAAGATTAATTAACTACTCTATCAAGGGTATAATAGGCAAAATATGGTAATTTATGCATAAATTTTATAAAATGACAAGTATTGTGGTCCAGTTATTTATAGAAATGAATAATATATAAAAAGGGATGGAGGGAGTACTATTTTTAACATTTTATAAGTTTAATAAGAATTTTTATGACCACACGAAACACGGACATTATATTGCGAACATATTTACCCCTAGTAATATTAGCAAATAAAAGAGTCGTCCTTTTTTCTAAAAAACGGGTCTTAATATTAACTCTTTAATTCGTCACCTCAACAATTACTACATATGAACAAGTAGATCCACCAGCGGCAGCTCTTACGCCCGATCTATACACACAGTTGCGCATACCCTCACTAAGATCTTCAAGGAAAAATGCACATTTCATCTCAGATCTGATTCCAATTTCATCTCACAATCATTTAGGGTTTCGGATTTCAATCAAATTCTAAGTCTTTACACTCTACTCTCTCTCTCTCTGTTGTGTGTGCATAGATACGGAATTGTTAAGATGCTGACCAAGTTCGAGACCAAGAGTAATAGAGTGAAAGGTTTGAGTTTTCACACCCAAAGGCCATGGATCTTAGCCAGTCTTCATAGTGGGGTTATTCAGCTATGGGATTACCGTATGGGAACTCTCATTGATCGATTTGATGAGCACGATGGCCCTGTTCGCGGTGTCCATTTTCACAAATCTCAGCCTCTATTTGTTTCTGGAGGTTCCTTCTTCTTCTCTTTTTTATTTTTTTAATTTGGTATATGAATTTGTGATAACAGTGTGGATCTGGCGATTCCATGAATTTACAAATTGCTTTTGTTTAGTTAAATGTGATTCAACTCTAGCCGCACATTTGTTTTAATTGAGGTATACTCTAAGTTCAGTAGGGGCTAAACCAGAGTAAAATGATAATTCCGCGAGGAAAATGTTGTTTGCATCACAATGTGATGGAATCTAGATCTACTGACGTATGTTGATAATTGTATGTCATCCGTGCTTCTGAATGAGAAAACTAGTTTATGAGGTTAAATGAGCTAACTTGAGCAAATGCATGGTGAAAACTGGAACAAAAACTTAATGCACCAACTAAAAGGCTATTTGCATCAGTGCGATGGAGTGTAGATCTACTTATGTATGTGGACCAGCATGCGTGTGATCCATGATTTTAGAAAGATACAAGTGCTTTTGCTAGTTTATCTTCTAACGGATAGCTCTAACTTATATTTGTGATACGTAATAGCACATTTGGTTTTATTGAAGGTGAAATGTGCTAAGTTGAATAATACATGAATGACAACAACAACAACAACATATCCAGTGTGATCCCACAAGTGGGGTCTGGGGAGGGTGGGGCGTATAGACTTACCCCTACCTTGTGTAAGGTAGAGACGTTGTTTCCTATAGACCCTCGGCTCAAGTCCGAATAAAACAATAATTCAAGACTAAAATGAAATTTGCATTAAAATATGATTAAGTTTGTATATGCTAGCGTATGTGGATGAGAATTGAGATTAGATTGTGATCTATTGGTTTATGTGGAAGAGTATGTGATTTGTTAATTGAGAAGGGTGCTTTTATTAGTTTATGTTTCTGCTTTGTCAAAAGTCTCCTGAATCCCTTATAAAAAGTAAAAGATATTCTGAATGATAGTTCCAGTTTGTATGTGTGATTGGACCGTAATCAATCGATTGATTCAATTGAAGGGTAAATATGCTAAGTTGAATACTACCGGGACTAAAACCAGAATTAAACATAATTCAGGGAATTGCTATTTGCATCACAGAGTGAATGTGTGATGGAGTGTGGATCTACCAATGTATGTGGATGAGTATATTTGATATGTGAATTGAGGAAATACATATGATTTTATCTTCTGAAATGTAAGAGTTGGTTTAATTGAAGGTTTAATCTATTATGTTGATAATGGAGGGACCAGAACCTGCAAACAAAATTTTCAGGGGCTAAAATTCTATTTGCAACACGGCCTGATGGAATATAGATCTGCTGATGTATGTGGACGAGTATATGTGTGATCCATGAATATATGAAGTTACTTCTGCTATTTTATCTTCTGAATGATAGTTCCAGTTAATATGTGCAAGTGGTACACAGTTGCACATTTGGCTTAATTGAAAGTTAAATGTGTTAGTTGAGCTACAGGGACCAATACTGAAAGCAAAACCAATAATTTAGGGACTAGGATCTCCTTTTCCCCTTTTAACTTTTTGGCTCTCGGTAATTGATGCACTTTGTTAGCTGTGATTTCTCTATATGCCTGAAGTTTTTGAAGAACAACTATGCTTTTTTAACTGTTTTCATTCTATTTGCAATAGTTTATCAGAGATGTGCTGTTTGTGTTGTGAATTGTAGATAATTTAGTGTTTCTTCTTATTTATTTTTTGTTCATTGTTGAGCTTATTAATGGGTCAGGGCGTATTACTAATATTCCATTGTCTTTGAGAAAAGGCTTATATGGCACATTATCGGAAGCCTCAATTATGGTTTCCAATTGACATACTTTTGGGAACATATATTTGTTTACTTTGCATGATCCTGGAAAATTTACTGAGTAGTTCCTTTATGTTTTCTTAATTTCGAAAATGTCAAGGCACCTTTTTTATAGTCCATATATTAAATGCTTTGTTGTCTTGGTTTACTAGTAACTTATCTTCGAGTATATGTGGCCGTTTGCATGCATAATGCAAATCTGACTATGGACTGTTTCTTTGTGTATGTAAATACTTGTTACTACAGGAGATGATTACAAAATTAAGGTTTGGAACTATAAGCTGCATCGGTGCTTGTTTACCCTGCTTGGACATCTTGATTATATCCGAACTGTTCAATTTCACCACGAATATCCATGGATTGTTAGTGCAAGTGATGACCAGACTATTCGGATATGGAACTGGCAGTCTCGTACTTGTATTTCTGTCTTGACTGGCCACAATCATTATGTAATGTGTGCCTCATTTCATCCCAAAGAGGACTTGGTTGTCTCTGCTTCTTTGGATCAGACTGTTCGTGTCTGGGATATTGGTGCCCTAAGAAAGAAAACCGTTTCTCCTGCTGATGATCTCTTGCGGTTGAGTCAGATGAATGCTGACTTCTTTGGTGGAGTGGATGCTGTGGTGAAGTATGTCTTGGAGGGTCATGATAGAGGGGTTAACTGGGCATCATTTCATCCTACACTCCCCCTTATAGTTTCTGGTGCAGATGATCGCCAAGTGAAAATTTGGCGGATGAATGGTATGCTCCTGAAATTCCTGATGTATTTTTTTTTTTTGAGAATGGTAACTTTACTTCTATATATCGACAGGTATAATTCAACCAAAGTGTAGTTCCCCTTCAAAAGTATTACAACTTACAACTTGTAAATCAATTCTGTGCCTTACAAAAATCTAAAACATCACAAATATCTTCTGTTTGAGCTAATAGTTTTTGCTCACACCAAAAATGAAAAAGGAATAAACAATTCATTTTAAGATTCTGAATGCTGTTCTGAGTCCCCTCAAAGCACCTCTTGTTCCTCTCAATCCAAATTGACCGCCAAATACATGCTGGGACAATCTTTCATCTTTCTTCCTTCTTGCTCACATTACCATCCATATTCCAGCTTCTTAGAACATCTGCAATACTTCCAGGTTTCACCCACCTAATCCCCTTCAGATGGATGAACACTGTCCATTTGCAATGCAAAAAAAGATGGTTGATTGTCTCAGCTTGTTCCCCACGTAAAATACACCCAGAGGCTATATGGTGACCCCTTTTGTTCAGATTTTCATGAGTTAACACTGCTTCTTTGGCCAAAAGCCAGTTGAAAACAGGGAACTTTGTAGGGAATTTTTTGTTTCTATATTATCTTCCATGGCCAATCTCTTTCCTTCACCACTTCTACATTTAGCTCCCTGTATGCTGATTTGATAGATAAAATTCCCTTACTATTTTTGTTCCATTCTAGTCTGTCTACTTCTTCAGTCAGATTTTCGACTCCTGCTACTGTGTTATAGAATTCTGTTTTTCTTTTGATCTCCCAGTCATTCAGATATCTCCTTAGAGATAGATTCCATCGTTGTCCAGTCCACATCATGGCAACTGTGGCTTGTTGTTGCTGACTTAGAGTGTATAGCTCCTGATGTTGTTGCTTCATTGTTAAAAGCCCTGCCCACTTGTCATGCCAAAAGGCGGTTTTCTGCCCATTTCCTATCCTCACCTTGGTTCTGATCTGCATCATTGACCAGAGATTCCTAATAGCTCTCCAGAATGAACATCCATAGGGTGTTGTGACATTCTTAGTGTTCCAATTATCTTCCATACCATACTTTGCAAGAATGGCTTCTTTCCACAACATTCCTTCTTCAGTAGCAAATTTCCACAACCATTTCATCATCAGGCTTTGATTATGCCTTTTCATATTCCTGATACTTAGACCTCTTGCTTTCTTGTTCACTAACAGGTCCTCCCACTTGACTAGGTGATACTTCTTCTTATCTTCATTCCCCTGCCATAAAGAGTTCCTTCTCAGGACATCTATTTTCTTGCTAACACTAGCAGGCATATGAACATCTTTACTTGCTTGGTCACACAGTCAGTTGTCATATCCTGTTGAACCTAGAACACCAAATCAAGTAGATTTGATGAAAAGATACCTTTCAAATTTCATGCTATTTATATATTTTCAGTTATAGATCAGTCTAGCCGTAAGACAAGCTTTTGTGTTGTTGACTTGGCCCTTAGAAATAGGGGAGTATCTTATGTCTTCCTTTCAGCTTATAATCAGAAATCTTGTCCAGTAGGATCTACTTAATCAATAGAGTTGTTTGTTATCTTGGAAATCTGACATGGTCATATCCCTAGGGATAGTTTATAAATGTTGTAACTACATTTCTCTATACTGTGGACATCTGATGAGATTACAGCAAAAAAGTTTCATCTTCTTCCTCTCTTTTCCATGTTTTGGGGGTGGGTGGGTCTAAACCTTGCTTTGGATTGCTTGCTGAAACTTTTTATTTTACCAAAGGAAATATTTACCGTCTGACCAAAACACAATATACACTAAAGCTTGTCACATGCACCAGCTTCAATAGCTACTCTATCCATCTTCAACAACAATTATGTGTACTATGTATCAAAATTTTCTCTCTAAGGGTAATAATTCAATTCTCTTGACGTTCCTGCTAACTTTGGCTTCCTTGGCATCTACAGACTACTTCCTGGATAACTTGTCTAATTATACTTTGAGAGCTTGAAGGCTTCCTGTGAAATATTCTTGATTCATTTCCTTCCAGATTGAATAGACACTCCCTGCCATTGCCACTCTATAGACTTCAGCTGTTGCATTTTTGGTTTTCATATGCTCCTGTGCGCAAGCCATTTGTGCCTTCCAGTTGAAAATTTGTCTGGCTACCCCTTGCTACTGTAAGATCTTCCCCCCAAACCTCAGCTGAAAAATCACATTCAAAGAATAGGTGATTGTTGGTCTCATTTTCTCTATTGCACAAGGGACAAGTTTGATCTGTGATAACACCCCATGAAGCCAGTTTGTCCCTTGTATTTATTTTCCCATGAGCTGCAATATTTAAGATGAGTAGCCTTTAGAAGCTCCTTGGTTATTACAGATAGGTTTCCTCCCTGGTACTTTTAGGAATAGTACCTTTGAAGCTTGTATGCAGTTTCCTGATGGAAAACCTATACAATTATATCAAGTCTCTTTCACTGATTCCAAAGTCCTCCAGATACCTCTTTGCCTTGATGATTTTTGGAATCATCCAGGAACCTTGTTTGTGTAGCATGTCCCATACTAATCCATCTCTATTATAGTAGCAAAGCACCCATTGAATCCATAATTTGTCTTCCTTTTACATAGATTCTACAGCAACTTGCATATTGCTTCTTTTCCATGTGAGCTGATTTGCGTTAATACTGTATTTCAGTCATTTGCTATTGATAATGAGGCAAAAGGTTCTTCCACCTTGGAAGGATCATACTTTAAATTTTAAATTTTCCCTTCTTTGGGAGCCAGAATGGGTTTTCCACCTTGAAGCAAATAGCTGGATAAAAGTTGCTGCTTCAGCTCGTAGAACTATGAACATCTTATTGTTTTTTGAGAAAGAATATGGACATCTTATTGTTGTTATTCTAGGCAACAAAATTATTGGGCGGAATCTTGCTGGGTAAAAGACTACTTATTTTGTTGAATAAATCTTATATTTTAAGTGTTTTCTGATTGCTAGTGTGCCTTGTTGTTCCTAGATACAAAAGCTTGGGAGGTGGACACATTGAGAGGACACATGAACAATGTTTCATGTGTTTTATTCCATCCAAGGCAAGATATTATTGTTTCAAATTCAGAGGATAAGAGCATTCGAGTGTGGGATGCAACAAAAAGGACTGGTCTTCAGACTTTCCGCAGGGAGCATGATAGATTTTGGATCCTTGCATCTCATCCTGAGATGAATCTTTTAGCAGCTGGTCATGACAGTGGGATGATAGTATTCAAGTTGGAGAGAGAACGACCTGCTTTTTCTGTGAGCAGTGATTCTTTATTTTATGTAAAGGATCGCTTTCTCCGTGTATATGAGTATTCAACTCAGAAGGACACACAGTTGATACCAATTAGAAGGCCCGGTTCAAACAATGTGAATCAAGGTCCACGAACTCTTTCATACAGTCCAACAGAAAATGCTGTCTTGATATGTTCAGACACAGATGGTGGTTCCTATGAACTTTACATTGTACCCAAAGATAGTTATGGTAGGGGTGACACTGTTCAAGATGCAAAAAGAGGAACTGGAGGATCAGCTGTGTTCGTTGCCCGAAACAGGTTTGCGGTGCTTGAGAAGAGCACTAATCAAGTCCTGGTAAAAAATCTCAAGAATGAAATTGTCAAGAAAAGCCTTCTTCCTATGGCAACTGACGCAATATTTTATGCTGGCACTGGAAACTTACTATGTAGGGCAGAGGATAGAGTTGTCATTTTTGATCTCCAGCAGAGAATTATTCTTGGAGATCTTCAGACTTCTTTCATCAGGTATGTTGTTTGGTCACCTGATATGGAAAGTGTCGCTTTGATTAGCAAGCACTCCATAGTTATAGCTGATAAGAAGCTTCTGCACCGTTGCACCCTTCATGAGACAATTCGTGTCAAAAGTGGTGCCTGGGATGACAATGGGGTATTCATATATACCACACTTACCCACATTAAGTACTGTCTCCCCAACGGGGATTGTGGAATCGTCAAAACCCTAGATGTTCCTGTCTATATTACAAAAATATACGGGAACACTATCTTTTGCTTGGATAGAGATGGCAAAAACCGTCCTATTATTATTGATTCAACTGAATATGTTTTCAAGTTGTGTCTGCTTAGAAAGAGATATGACCAAGTTATGAGTATGATAAGAAACTCAGAGCTCTGTGGTCAGGCCATGATCTCATATTTGCAGCAGAAGGGTTTTCCAGAAGTTGCTCTTCATTTTGTGAAGGATGAGCGCACTCGTTTCAACTTAGCACTTGAAAGTGGGAATATTGAGATAGCTCTTGAATCTGCTAAGAAGATTGATGAAAAAGATCATTGGTATAGGCTTGGCGTGGAAGCCCTTCGGCAGGGCAATGCAGGTATTGTTGAATATGCCTACCAAAAGACAAAGAATTTTGAGAGGCTCTCTTTCCTATATCTAATAACAGGAAACGTGGAGAAGTTATCTAAAATGATGAAAATTGCTGAGGTCAAAAATGAAGTAATGGGTCAGTTCCATGATGCCTTGTACCTCGGTGATGTCCGCGAGCGTGTTAAAATTTTGGAAAATGCTGGTCATCTGCCCCTTGCATACATCACAGCTACAGTCCACGGGCTCAATGATACCGCTGAGCGTCTTGCAGAGGAACTGGGGGATAATGTTCCATCATTGCCAAAGGGGAAGAAAGCTTCAATGTTGCTTCCCCCAACTCCCATCTTGGGTGGTGGAGACTGGCCTTTGCTGATGGTAACGAAAGGGATATTTGAAGGTGGTCTGGATATTGCAGGCAGGGGAGGACAAGAGGAATATGAAGAGGCTGCGGATGCAGACTGGGGTGAGTCATTGGACATCGGTGAGGTGGAAAATCTGCAGAATGGGGACATCAGTATGGTGCTTGGTGATGAGGAAGGACAAGAAGGAAATGATGATGAGGAGGGAGGATGGGATCTTGAGGATCTGGATCTGCCTCCTGATACAGACACACCAAAGACTACTTCCAATGCTCGCTCTTCTGTGTTTGTCACCCCAACACCTGGCATGCCTGTCAGCCAGATTTGGGTCCAAAAATCATCTCTAGCTGCTGAACATGCAGCTGCTGGAAATTTTGATACTGCTATGCGGTTGTTGAGTAGACAACTAGGGATTAGGAACTTCTCTCCTTTAAAATCATTGTTTATTGATCTTCATGTGGGAAGCCACACTCATCTGCTTGCCTTCTCCTCGGCGCCGGTCATCTCGGTGGCAATTGAGAGAGGTTGGAGTGAGTCAGCTAGTCCTAATGTTCGAGGTCCACCTGCTCTTATATTCAGTTTTGCTCAGTTGGAGGAAAAACTTAAAGCTTCTTATAAGGCGACTACTGGTGGAAAATTTTCTGATGCACTTGGACTATTCCTGAGCATCCTTCACACCATTCCTCTGATTGTGGTTGAGTCGAGACGAGAAGTGGATGAAGTCAAGGAATTGATTGTGATAGTGAAAGAGTATGTTTTGGGTTTGCAGATGGAGCTTAAGAGGAAGGAATTGAAAGATAATCCTATTCGCCAGCAGGAACTGGCAGCCTATTTCACTCACTGTAATCTGCAGCTTCCTCACTTGAGACTCGCATTACAGAATGCTATGTCTATCTGCTACAAGGCCGGAAATCTTAGCTCAGCAGCCAACTTTGCTAGGAGACTCTTGGAGACCAATCCCACGAATGAAAGCCAAGCGAGAACAGCCCGCCAGGTTCTGCAGGCAGCTGAGAAAAATATGCGAGATGTTACACAGTTGAATTATGATTTCAGAAATCCTTTTACAGTGTGTGGGGCAACATATGTCCCGATATACCGGGGTCAGAAGGATGTCACTTGTCCTTACTGTGGTATTCATTTTGTACTGTCTCAGCAAGGGGAGCTTTGTACTGTTTGTGATCTTGCAGTTGTTGGAGCGGATGCCTCTGGTTTGCTTTGCTCGGCATCACAGATCAGGTGATTTCAGCTTCTCACGCAGTTGTATTCGGCCATGTCATTCAGATGATTCTAGTCTAGGCATGGGTAATTATGAACATGCTTTTTATGGGATTGTATCTGCGGTTTATATTTTTGTTTCTATAATTTTGCAATCAGTTTTTACAGGCCGACCTTTTGCCTTGGTTATCTAAAGTTTTTATTGTAATAAAACATGTAAGATTTTGAGTTCCAACCAATTTTTTCAAGTGTGGTGACCAGGTATGATATAAAGTCCAAACCCCTCAAGACCTGAATGCTGATTGCTGTCTAGGTCCTTATATTATTCTCGTAGCTTAGTACTCCAGCCTCCACGTGTCCTTAGCGTTGAAGATCTGGGTTACTTTTTGTGACTCTTAATTTGGCTTGAAAAGTATATATTAATGAATTTGAAAGTTTGTTAACAGAGTGAACCATTTGTTGTTCAACATTTTTGAAGCACCAATCATAGTGTTCTACGACAACAGAAATGGAACTGACCTCTTTTCACAACACGTTAATCCCTTTTGGTACAAGCTTGCCTTTGGGTGTTTTTACCCTAATAATATCGTTAGGGGCTGTTTGTTTGGTAGGTAGTATTACGAGAAATAGTTCATGTATTATGTATGGTATAATTTAGTACTAATATATGTACCCGCACATTGTGCGCTCAGTTGATAATATAATTGTAAACATTGATTTGTCGACAATTTTAAAGCTCAACCTATTATAAATGAGATTTTAAAGTTTATATTAGAGAATGTTAGCATTTAGTACCTTGACATGTTATAACAAACCCCTTATGAAAATAAATCAATAAATAAGCTTAGGTCATTGTCTAAATTTAATAATAATAATTTTTAGTATTATTTAATTTATTTAGTTTTTACATTAATTTTGATAGCAATATTTATTCATGCATATATGATAACTTGAGAATCAGCTACAATTTTTCAAGGATTTTTTTGAATTTCTTATACCATATGTAAATAAAGTTTTTAATTATTTTTGTAATAGTATAATAAAAAAGTGCTTCTAAATACTTATTGTTTAATCTAAAAGACAATAATAATAAATCGAGTTAAAATTTCTAACTTATAATCGAAAAGTTATAAGCCCAATCAAATAAGCTTTAACTCCTTTATCTATATGTAAATTATTATGGTCCCAATTATTATTTCTCTTTTCTCTCAAAGATTTTCATTCATCCTCAAGAGATTTTCCTCATAGAAAAAAATTATTGTAGCATACTTCTGCATCAAAATATTAATCTAATACTAATATACAAATGATAATTAAGTCATTTCTCAGTCATCTCTTTCTTTTTTTCTTTTTTTAAAAAAAGATAACTAATAAATATGAAAAAAAATTAAAAATTAAAACACGATTAAGGATATTTTTTTCTTTTTTTGTTTCAAATAAATTAATTTGAGTTTTTTTATAAATTATTTCAAAATAATTGCAGGTTATCAATATTATGAACTATTAAAAATCAGTTCCTTTATTGTTGGGGAAAATTCCATTTATTTAGATTATAGTTATTTATATTTTTTTTTGTTTCGGATTTTTTAAAAGAAACATTTCAAAGATTCCAAATTTTATATTTCTTATCCTGTTTCAATTTTTTAATAGTTTATTGTGTGAGTTCTCTCTTTTTGATATAGTATCAATTTTTTGTTTATTATTTGGTAGTAATTTTTTGGTTTGTAATATTTTTACATTCAAAATTGAAAAGAATTAATAATAATTTAAAATATAAGTAGATATAAAAAAATAAATTTAAAAATGTGATTTTATCTTTTAGGCATATTTTGTAGAAATACGATTTCAAAAATATAGAATCAAAACATTTAAAAATGTGTGTAACTTCCTTTTAAAACGGAAATTATTATGAGATTTTGAATTATTATTACAGATTTTCTATTTACTTATTTCGTGATTATTTAAAATTTAATTTTATCCTATAAATATTAAAATAAGATAGTGGGGATATTGGTTGTGGGTTTGGGGGGAGGGGGGGCAAGGGACTTTTTCGTCTCTCTTTTTTCTCTGTCTTCTTTTACTCTTTCTACTGGTAAAATTACTCGCGCGGGAATTTAATATCACAAAATTTATAAAATAATATTTCAAACTTATCGGTCATTAAAACTAAAACACTATATTATCTTACATATAAGATTATGTAGTAACGGACATTAATAATGTAAAGGAAAATGATTACTATAATATCTTATCATTTATCCTCAATCAATTATCTTTAATTTGATTTTATAATTTATCTTTTTGCTTCCAGGAAGTGTTACTATTTGATATTTTTGGGGAATCAAATAAACATCAACCTGAGATATTAAATTTTCTAATAAATAAATACTCGTTGGTGAAGGGATAAACAAATTTTAAAAGGCTGAAAATGTGAACAAATATTCTAATTCTAACATGTAGAAAGTTTAGCTCTACCTTTTGCTTTACATATATCATTTTAAAGTTCCCCATTTAAATGTATCATAAGTAATTATTAAAATTGAAAATTAAAGGGGGAATGTATCATATTTGACAACAATTCAACTTATTATATATACTTGAAAGGGAAAAATATTACACAAAACTATTCAGTTTGTTTTGGTGTTTTTAAAAAATCAACATACCAAAGTGATGAAGTTCAATTTGAAACTACACTTACCTGAGGAATTAGAAAGATGAAAGAAAGAAAAGCGGAAAAGGGGGATACCCCATAGACCAAAAGGGCATAGATCGATAAGATCCAAGAAAAGAAAAGCGAATTGTTGATTGTGTCATAAAAACCCTTATGTCCACGCCCCAATCGTCTTCCGAAGCATGGTAAGATGTTATCATTTTCAATGATACCATTAGCACTTCTTCAGCAAAAATCAACAGGCTAGGTTTGGAACCCTTGTCGCAGTCCTCAAGAAGCCCCGAAATGACCTGGACCAATAGGAAAATCCCAATTCATTGGGCCTTTCGATACAATCAAATAGAAAGCCCCAAGGGCGCCATATTTACTACATGCACTAAATTTGAGAATCTGTCCATACTTCATATTGAATATGAACAATTAATTTATTGTGTAGTTATCTATGTATTTGGGATTAAATGAGGCTCCAGCCTATTAATTTATTGTTTGGGTGTTTTTTAAAAATCAACATACCAGAGTGATGGAGTTCAATTTGAAACTACACTTTTATTCCAATCACAGTGTCGAGAAACACATTTATTACTTCAAGAAAACTATTTACTACATGCACTAAACTTGACAATCTATCCATACTTCATATTGAATATGAGCAATTAATTTATTATGTAGTTATCTATGTCTTTGGTAATAAAAGAGGCTCCAGTCTAGTCATATTCCTCTATAGGTCATCTGACACATCCTCGAACCCATGTCAAAAGTTTATTAATTTTTGTCCTCTTTTCCTGATTCACTTCACACATCAAGATGCGATAAAGTTTTTAAGGTCTTTATGTCCCTAAAAATGACATACCAATTTTGAATTTTGTCTTCAAGAAATGGTAGTATAGATCTTTAAGAGATTTTTTATTGTACCTTCAACAATTTCAGTAGAGAAAACTTGCATGAACAATTAATATCATAAGCGTAAATTAATAAGTGTAAAAAAAATACCTGGATCTGTAACAATAGAATGAAACAGAAAGGAAAAAATCGAGTCCACTGAATGTACAGTGTCTCCTTAAGAAAATTATTCCCCTCTAGTACCCGAGGTTTAAAGGAATAGATCCTCTCAAGATGGAACGATTCTATTCACCAGTGTATTGATACAAAAACAATGGTGTCAGTGAGCCACTCAACAGGAGCAAAGTACATGAATATTTAATTGTGCAGAAGAAGAAGTTCAGAATTTTCGTCGTTTTAAAATGAGAGTAAATTCCTCTATTAATAGACAACAAAGGGTAGTGTGAACAAATGCTTATTGTGCCTTATCGTAAAGGTCACAACTTTTTAGAAAAGTTGCACCCCTTCGGTAAGGTCACAACCTTTCATAAAAGTCACAATTTTTCATAAAAGTCGCAACTCTTCATTAAAGTCGCAACTCTTCGTAAATGTCACAACTTTTCATAAAAGTCAAAACTTTTCATGAAAGGGGAAGACTATTTTTGTAAATAAATAAATTTAAAGGAAATCCTGGTTTGTAGTCGCGCCACATAGGCGGATTTAGGGTTCTGTTTTATATGTATATATGATTCTTTTAAGAAATTAATATAATGAAAAAAGATATGTTTTAATTTAATAATAAATATTCTTAATTTCATTTTCTGGGTGCATTTTTACTATGCATTATTACTACATTTGTAAAATTATATCCTTAATAACAATCTTCATTATCATCCTTCTTCTTATTATCGATAGAATTTTTTTCAAAACGGAAAAAGGTCATATTTGTTCTTGTATTTTTAGAAAAAAGGTCATATTTATCCTTCGTCATATTTTTTTGATATATTTGTCCATACCTTTCAACTATGGGCAGATATTTGTCCTTGTACAATTAAGTGTCATATCACCATTTTTATTAGTCTACGTATGTAAATATATTTTTATTATAATTAAAAAATTACTTTCTATTTTGTATTATATCCGACTCATTTAGTAAAATTCGACCCAACCAATATGGAGACCCATTAACCCTGATTTCTATACCCACCATCTCGCATCACATTAGATATTTATGTCATTGATGTCTTGATTGAGAGAGAAGATCCAACAATAGGCAAGATTTTTATCCTCAGAGAACCGATCACCAACAACAACAACAATCAAAACACATTTTACTTACCTTTCAACCTCAACTATACTTGTGCCTGAATATACGAAACAGATTCAAACAAATCCAGTTATTCTGCTAGCTTGTTGTTATTGAATATCAACAACAACAACAAAAACCATGTGCATCAGTGCATATTACATAAACAGAAAACTTGTAATATAAGTATTAAAAGAAAAATGATGTGAATGCTCTTTTTCTCTTGAATATATCAATTTGCAACAGAGCAGAAGCTAACTAACAAATAGCTTTAAGCAAATGAATTTTTCGGCTTCTGCGGAGAGGAAAGAGAAAGAGAGAAACGAAGCAGTTGTTATTGGTCGGGTAGACGTTGATAACAAATACGATAAAAAAGGGTAAAGAGATGATTTAAGGATTAATATCTTACCTATTGTTGGATCTTTTCTCTCAATCAAGACGCGATTAAAAAAAATGTGATGGGAGATGATGGGTATAGAAATTAGAGCTAATGAGTATTAAAATTAGGGCTAATGGCATTGGTTGGGTCAGATTTTACTAAATGGATCGGATATAATACTAAATAGAAAGTAATTTTTTAATTATAATAAAAATATATATACATGGAGCCATGTAGGTGCCATGTAGACTAATCAAAATTGTGACATGACACTTAACTGTACAAGGGCAAATATGTGCCCAAAATTGGATGACAAGGGCAAATATATCAAAAAAGTATGACGAGGGATAATATGATCCTTTTCTAGGAGTACAAGGGCAAATATGACCATTTTCCATTTTTTTAAAAAATAAAAATTATTGATTATTTGTTTTGAAATAAATACAATTTTAAAAAATAATTAAATAGATGTCAAGAATAAAGATAAATATTCTGATTAGGATAAGACTAAGAATCCAAAAAAACATAAATATTAGCCACATATACAATCAGTTAATTATTTTTAAAATAAAAAGAATAGAAATAATCAAAAAATATTCCTCTCCTATATATATATATATATATATATATAAAGGAGAAACATAAACATGCTGCGGTGGCATGCCTCAATGATCAAGAAATGAATTTATCTATTTTCTCAAATATTTAGATTTTTTCTTTGCATTTTTAATTTTTTTTAAAAAGCTTTAACTTTAAATCTATATTAAATGTGAAAGAGAAATTTTAGTATCGTTTCGTAACTGTCATTTAAAAAACGTTTTAATATTAAATGTCAAATTCTAATTAAATCTCCTACCTCTTAATTACACATTTATTACTCTTTCAAATCCATAAAAACTTCCTTCTTTGCTGAAATGTTTCATTTTATTTTTCATTATTTCCCTCCTATTCCTTCTTTTAAGTTTCACAAGTAAACTTGATCACGCTTCGTGCGGTTAAGAAATATCTCATTAGATTTACAAACTAATCTTTTACTATTTTCAAAGTTTAAAATTATTTTAAAATAATTTTTTCTTCTTCAAACCCAAACAAATTAGATTTTAATTTTATTTGATTTTGTTTAACCTTTCACCACCTAAGCCTTGATTGTTAGGAAATAAAGTTCATCTAAAGAAAAAAGAGAGATTCCCTTAAATTTTGAGCATCATTATTTGTGTTTTGGTGTAGTGACATTCTTTTGTTGTTTAATTAAAAAAATTATACTCCCTCCGTCTAACAATACTTGTCCACTATACTAAAAATAGATGTTCAACAATACTTGTCCACTTTATGAAATCCATGGATAATTTTACACTTAGTTTCTAATTTACCCTTATCATTAATTATAGTCATTTCCCTATTACATTTTTCAAGACATTGTATTTATTATATTCAAAGAGTGATATAGTAAAATTATCCTTCTATTTATAGTTTCTTAAAGAGTGTGCCAAGTCAATAGTTGACAACTATTGTTGGACAGAGGGAGTATCTTGAATTTCTACTGTAGTACATTTTATAATTTTGAGAAAGTTGTATAAATATTTATATTCGTTACAAATATTTAGAGGCTTTGCCTATTTCAAGTTCTTATATAATTCAAATTAATTCTTATATTTAACTTAAAAAATTTGTTTCCCCAAGGAAGTGACAATATTTACAATATAAATATAAACTTTAATTTACAGTTTAACGGAAAATACGCATAATTACGATCTTAATCATTAATTGATAGAATAAAATATAAAACCAATATACAATCTTTTGAGCTCTTATTGACATTTACTCCCACAAGTCAATCACTATTTAATAGCCTTAATCTTTTTTTTCGAGTCAAACTAAAGGATGTATATAATAAGCACCAGAAACACAATAATTTAAAAAGCTAATGTGATAATTTCAACAAAGTTTTACAATGTCTCTATTTATAGAATTACAATACGAAATACCAAATAATGTCATGAATATGACCATTAATTATTTTAAAAGTTACGTTAATAATTGTTGGGGTAATGAAAATAAAGATCATTAAGTTTTATATTAAAGAAATAACCTTTGAGTTTCTTTATCATTGTATATTCAACATAATTAATAGAGTTAAAGTAGTGGGTGTTTTTAGTTTTTATAATATACTAACACATAAATGAGAAAATAAATAGAGAAAAATCAAATAAAAATGATTGGAGAAAAAATAATTATATTTCTTGGTGAAAGAGAAATGTCAAATCACTTTTTTTACTTTTAATTTTATTATTAAATTTAAACATTTAAAATACGTTTTTGTTCTTCAAATGAATTATATTCAACTTGGTTGTGCTTTTCTTTAATTTTGATTCTTGCATTGCACGTTGTCTCTTCCTTTTAGCAATTAAAAATGTGAAGAAAGTAATGACATCAAATATAATGGTTTGTAGCCACAAGAATGAACATTACCATTAATGATAAATTTAAACGCATCCTATACCTAATGATAATCAACACTAAAAGTACATTAACCAATGATATATATTTTTGACCGATATAAAGTAAAAGGTCCTTGTAATGTTTTGAAAAGTTATATAAGAAGTTCACCTCTATTTTTCTTTTTCTTTTGTCCCTAATTAGAAGAAAATTTCAAAAGGCCTTTCCAGAATATGATCTAATAAAAATAAGAAAAAAGAAAAAGAGAAACACCTACAAACATGAAAGTATACTATGCATAAGTAACCATGAAAAATCCTCTATACAATAATTATGATATTTATTCCTACAACAATTAACAATTTACATTATAAGAACATGTCACACTTTTTTTTAATATATATATATATATATATAGAATTAAGATTATTATTATTCTTATTCTTATTATTCTTATTAAACAAATTGAATAATAAAAAGAATGAAGAAAAAAAATAATTTTTAAACCATAAAGAGGTGCAACATCACATTTTATGTGTAACATTATATTACAACGAATAAGAGAAAATTTGTCGCCTCTTTCGTTTCTATTTCTAAGGCCTGTTTTTAATAGTATGTTATGATTGACAATTTTTCTTTACTCTGAAATAAAAGTTAAGCAGAAACTAAAAAGGCGAGTAAACAAAAGTAGAAAAAAAAATCAGTTAAATACATACATTGAACATATCATCATACACCTCTTCTTCCTCTCTAGAACTTTAAAACATTGAGCTTTTATTTTATTTTCTAATTTTCTTCATCGTCACTTCGACTCATATAGAGTTGAGTACTGCGACCATCATCTGATACAAAATCAAATGTAAATTTTTTCTTAACCTTGCACACACATTGTAGACACGTAATTTTTTACCGAACTTAAGTTTTACATCATTTTTAGAGCTTCAATATTTTATAAAAATCTAAATTAAATATTTTGATTTTTATCTCATTTTAGTAAGTTTATTTTAAAAGATTTGAAAATAACAAAAATAATATGTTTTCTTTTAATTTTAGATTTAATAAATAAACTAGTATTTCTTAATTATTTTATTTTTTTAGATTATCTATTTAACTTTTCTTATAATTTTATTAATTTAAAATATTTAGTTAATATTTTTATATTTTATATGTTTAATTGTAAAAAATAAATATCCTACACTACCCCACTTCTACACCCATTACCCCACTTACTCACAATACCCACCCCAACCCCCCACTATCCTAAACACACACCTGCACTATCCCTACACACTATATACTACAACAACAACAACACAGAAACGGACGCACACAGAGAAAAAAAAATCAACTACTACAAAAATAAAAATAAAAACACAAAACGCAGCAATCAGAAGGAGAAGAAAGAAAAAAAAACTTATATGCAGCAACACAACAAAAATAGAAAAATAAAGGTGGAGTTCGAGGTTTGTTTTCGCGGTTTCAAGTTCGTGGTTCTTGAACCCTTTCTTCTTGTGAAATAATTTTCACAAGAGGTAATACTTAATTTTATTTTATTTTGGATTAGTTTTATGACATGATTGTGCAAGAATTGATTCCAATATATTGAAGTTGTTCAGATTTCGTATGTGTTTAACCCGTTAATATTATTAATGTTGTATACTGAAATATATCCGAACATGCTATATGACATGTGAGTATTTCTTACATGCTTAAGAATCAATTCCTCGCTCTTTTTCCTTAATTAATTATCAAAGTTTTTTT
>JAJONR010009472.1:0-20422 GCA_029582245.1 Solanum etuberosum
TTTGAACTGATTTTCTAGCATGTTTCTCTGAGATTTTATTAATCTCATCCGGAATATTATTCCTATCAGTGGCCTCACTTTCACTTAGTTGGAGGGGATTAATATTTAACCCCTGAAACCTTTCTTGAAGTAATCTTTCAATATTATCAAGCTTTGATAATTTAAAGTCCTTAATTTCTGGAGGGGGTTGGATAGTAGGAGTAGCCTTCTCCTTTCCTTTATCAGGAATTTTAGACTTCTCTAATTCAGAACATAAATGATTAATTTTATCATGTAAAGAAAGAATATGCTCTCCTAAAATACTCACATAAACATTCGTGTAATTGTTTTGTCTTATTAAAGTTTTAACATGCTTAGAAGTAATAAGAGCAGTGTCATTATCATCAAACAACTCTGCAAATGCAGTAAAATATACAGTCTTATTATCTTTTTCAATTTGTAAAGATTGTTGAGGAGGTAGGAGAGATTTAGTAATTGTACCGTCAGATAATTTATAATCTTGTTCTAAAATAGAAATATAGTTATAAACATATTTCGTCATAAACCATGGTACAAAAGCAATAGCTTTATTTGCTTTAGAAATATCATTATAAAATCTTCTTGGAAGAATGTTTGTTAATTATTATTAAAATTTTTGAAAAATCATTTTCTAAATGATTCCCATTTAGGCTGAAAAAATTCATTTGAAATTTTCTTTCTTACCGGCGACCCGGGTCTAAAATAAATAAGTTATCTATCCATGTAAACCATTTGGAAAGTCCATTTCAAACAAAGTAGGGTCCATATCAGGGGTAACTATATGATTTTCAATCATGATATTATCAACTCTCTTTCTTTCTTTCATATAAGAAGTGGATACTCTAGAATTATCTTCTTCTCTAATCTGAGAAGTAGACGCTCTAGAAGGCATATCAACAATATAATCAACATGAGATATATAAGATGAGTTAGATCTAAGCATTCTTGAAGGAAAACATATATTATCAGCATAACTCATTAATAAATTTTGGTCAGTGAATTTGATTCTCACTGTCCCATCAGGAGTTTGCTCAATGTCAGAAATATCAGGATTTATATTATTTTTGGGTGAGACTGCCTCTTCGATCACCCACTCTTTAGAAAAATCAATGTCATCCCATTTAATAGGCCTTCTAGTTATAACTTTAGACTTGCTAAAATTTGTTTCTATAAGAATCGTTTCATTTTTAAAATCCATAATTTTACACATAGGGTTCAAGGTGTATAATGGTTTATAGTAAATTCTATAGCAAATACATATAACTTCAATACCAGGCAAATAATCATAACCATGTAATTTTATACTTAATATTAAAGTATTTAGCGAATTTTCATCATTCAAAGAAATTTGTAAGTGTTGCCCCAGTCTCTTTCAAACTACCCAGCAAAGTTATCACCTGATTTAACATATCTAACGAAGTCAGAACGGGTGCAACATTCTCCTAAACTGCTGCCTCTGTCTCCTCTGCCGCTATTTCAGGAGCCTCCAAAGGTGCGAAAGGCTCTGATCTGTCTCATACCTAATCAGCAACTTGAGCCCTGGCCCTGAATATGGCTGCTTCTCATTTCCTAGCCCGAAAGCCTTCTCTAACACATCTCCATTGTGAGTTATATATGACCACAATGGCAGCCTCTTGTAGTATATAACTGAACGAGTATTTTTTAATTAAGCTTAGGATGCATGCAACATACAATAACAACAACGTACCAAATTTAATCCCACAAATGGGATCTGAGGAGGATGGTGCGTACACAGATCTTATCCCTGTGAAGGTAGAAAGGTTGTTTCCAATAGACCCTCGGCTCAAATAAAGCATAAATATACCGTGAAAGAAAGACATTGACAAAGTTGCAATACAGGAAACTGCTATTTTTTCAGCAACAACAGATAACTTCATTTCAGCTGAACAAAGCTACCATTCAGTACACACAAAGCAACCATTCAGTACACAACAAAGCAAAAGTATCAGTCTTAACGAGGCTCAAGAAGTTCTCGAGCTTTTAACAGTTGAACAGTTAACTTAAAATATTCTTCCCTCTACTGAGGTCATTATTTGCTGTCTTTTCCTACCGAACAAGTTCACTTCTTTCCCTTTCCCTTACCCTTTGAACTTGATGCATAACTTGATGCAGCCTTCTTTGCAATCTTTTTTCTCTCTTCAATTGGCGGAAAATATAGACATCCATAAATATTGAGATGTAGCACCTGCAACATCCACGAAGCTTCGTGGTCATGCTGCAAAGACATACAAAAGTTTACAATTATACACATGAAGCTGTAACAGTAGTTGAAAAGATCTATATTTTTTTATCGATACAAAAGAGATTTATCGATGGTCACTAAACTTACTCATTGCAACACTAAAGTCGCAATTTTTTTTGTAAGATTAAAGTAACTAACTTTTTGTAACACTAAAGTAACAAGACTAGTTTATGTAACAGTAAATGAGAGCAGATGAAACTCACAAGAAGAGTGCGCCTAAAGGTGTTGTCAAATAGCTGAGGAGGAATTTGTCTTACGAATGCATCACATGGCCTGCATTGTGAAGGTTGATCAAACAATAAATCCAAGAGAGATATAGTTGATACTTACAGAGAAATCGCAATCATGAAACTTGAGCAGCAGGGACGAGAATGTTTACCCGATGAACCTTAATATTTTTGACAGACATACATAACACTGTATCACATATTCTAGATGCAGCAAACAAGGTTTTGGAGAAAGTTTCTCAACCACTCGTCTCAAGACCTGTACTATCGCGAAGAAGCGTTCAGGCGTAGCACAACAATAGGTCAGTCCCCTCTCTTGCATCAGAATTTTCATAACTATGAGAGTTGCAAGCTGTGGAGGTACAACATTCATTTCATATGAGATCCAAGAAACAGAATATCATCATAAACCGGAGAAGTAATTCAGAAACACTAATAATAAAACAGAATGGACTAACCTTCCGTGACATTTCGTCACATACATCCATGCACTTCAGGCACAAAGGAACCACTTCTGATTCCAAGAAGAAATGAAGGGCATGTGATCCATATGGATCATCAAACTGCACCAGCAAGCAAAATATCAGAATCATGAAGTAGCATTTCCACAATTAATGGAGAACGCGTGTGTATATCTGTTCAAATGGATGGATACCTTTGTCAGGTCACCGAGAACACCCAAGGTAGTGATCCTCACATACTCCAAAGGCTCATCATCTCCATAAGGCTTGAGAAATGGATAGAAATAACATGGTATTTTAGCTGCAAAATGAAATTACTAGAAGAGTTAACTGTTTCTCACACAACAGTAAAAAGAATTCTTACAGAAACTTGATTCACTCTAACGAAGTTTCGCGTTAATTTCATTTCAATTGGTGTCATTTCAAGAACTGACATTACCTTTTATGAGGCCCCTTCTTGTTTCTGGGTTATTAGCCAAAACCTGAAGAATATAACCATAAAAATTATATGTTGTGCACACACTTATCGGTTGTCTTACACAAAAATTGCATTACAACTCTTTTACTCTTTCTAAGAAAATGTGTCACTGGAAGTTAATATGAAGAACATTATGCCACAAAAGTTTTAAAAAAAAAATACTCAGGTAGGTGTGTTTGGTATGAATGGAAAATATTTCCTAGAAGATGTTTTCTTGGAAAACAAGTTGATTTTTAACTTATTTATCATGTTTGATTGGTGAGTGAAAAATATTTTTTGGGAAGTATTTTAATTTCTAGTGTTTGGTTGGTGATTGAAAAATATTTTTCAAAAAAAATCTTTTGTTTTTTTGTCAGAGTGTAGAAAATACTTTTTAGGAAAATAGAAATTGACCCGAAAATCAATTCCGATATTTGATCCAGAACCCAACTTCAACATCCAAATTGAGACACGATCCCAACAACCGATTCGGGATTCAAACTCGACATGCAACCGAGGACCTGACCTCAACTCCCGACACAGAACCCGACATTCGAATAGGGATCCGATCCAACACCCGAAACTGGACACGACCCCGACGATCGATTCAGGATCCGAGGACTTCGGACACTAGATCGAATTCCAAACCGGTACATGATCCCGACTCGAGACTTGACTTCCGAACCTGGACCTGATGATCTCGATACCTGATCTGGAACCCAACTTCCAAATCGACATCCGACCCGATCATATGACCGCAACGATCGATTCGGGACCCGACCTCGACTCTCAAACTTGAAACCCAACTCTGACACCCGATTCAGGATCCCATCTCGACACCTGGCTCGAAACTCAACCCCTACACCTGACCCAAATCTGATCTCGAATCCTAATTCGAGACTATACACCAAAATTAGGATCCGACCCCAAAACATGACCCCAACTCTGGATCGACTTTCAAATCGGGACTTGATCCCGACTTCCGACTCAGGATCCAACATCCGAACTGGGATTTGATATCGACACCTGATCCATTACTCGACTTCCAAATCGACATCTGACCCCGACGATCGATCTGAAACCCAACCTCAAATCTCGACCTAAGATCCAACTCCGACACCCGGCTATGAATCCCACCCTAACACTTAGCTCGAGACTCGACTACAACACCCAATCTCGAATCCTGATTGGGGACCTGACACCCAAATTGGGATTTGACCCCAACCCGATCCGAGACCACAAGTTGGATCTCAAATCAAGGTCGAGAGTCAGGCCTCAAATCGAGAATCAGGAGTCATATTTCAAATAAGTATCGGAATTCAGTACCCAAGACTTGAGTTAGGGTGGAAAGTTGAGGTGTGAGGTTGAAAAAAAGGTTTAGGAAACTGTTTTCTTTACTTTTTGGATGTAAGTCATTTTCCTTAAATTTGAGGAAAAAATGTTGATTCGAAAAGCATTTAGGAATCGTTTGGTAGAGTGTATAAAAATAATATTCAATAGAGTGTATAATTAGTAATGCTTGCATTAGTTATGCATACATTACGTCTTGCATGTAACAGGTCTTGCATAATTTACTAGTGCATTGATCATCTCGTGGCTATTGAGAACGAATGAAATCAGATGATTCTATTTCTCAATCATTCTGACTTTTTTGTTACTTCAATAGTATAAATTATAACAAACTATTTTGATGGTATATTACTGACCTGAAACAAAGCAAGAGCACAACAAACTCGAGTTGCTTCCCTCATAGATAGCATTGAGGGTGAAAACTTCCTATACACTGATGTGACTTCCTGAAATTCATAAGACAAATATTATTACGCGCGCATTGACAACTTCTTGCACATCAAAATGCGAGTGTTTGATATGTTTCCGATTAGATTTCACATAATTTAACATGTATGGTATCCAAACTGTTCTCTCTGTAACATCTTACACTTTTAAACGAGAGGTCTCTAAAAATTCAATTTAAGATTATCCAACAGAATATAAAACCGCAAAAATTAAAAAGAGGTATACCAGCAAAAGCATGTAAACTGTATTGAAGTTGTTCCACAGCAGCAGAGCTAGATTTTTGCATGAATCTTTCTTCTGAAATATATAACAAAAGTCACCAACTCAGAATATGACAATTACCAGCACTTTTAGAAGATTAAAAAAGGACTAAAATTTGTTTTGCCAGATGTTTAAAATGAATAGTGTTGTTTGTCAGAAATGCTTATCAGTACTTTTGAAGACTAACAATTTATGTTTAACTAATTAACATGAAAATTAATTTTGATAATATTAGAGCAACAATTTGTGCTTAACTTATAAGTTCAGAAGTTTTTTTTTTTTTTATATCGAAAAAAAGGGTCCTCAAATTGGTAATTTGTGCACTTCCTCTCAAATAAAATTCGGTTGTGAGGTCAATTTAACACAAATCAGTAGTTAGATTAGAATATTTCTAAGATGGTCACTCAATTAAGTTTTTTTTTATGAGAAAGTCAACATTCTTTTATATCCGTAGTTCAGTGATTTTGAGGTTATAAAAGAAAATTGAGTGACTTTCAATGAGAAGAATCCTTAGTTGAGTGACTTTGAGGTTCTAAAAGAAGATCAAGTGACTTTCTATTCGGTTATCGGTTAACCTGTTAAAAAAAACCCCAACCTTTAAGAACCGATAACCCAATAATAAAACGGTTAAAGTCTTTTTGTTTGTTTCATACACTGATATGCTAACTATCGTGAGCCTCTCTACATTTTTTCGGGCTTCTCATGTTGGGCACATGTTTTATCACAAGTTTAGCGGGGACCAAACTCAATACTCGATGCTTATCAATTACTCTTAAACATCGAATCCAAACATATTCAAAGTGGATGAATTATATGTAAGTTGAAAACAAATTAAATGTATAAATAAAATTGGTAAAGCATAGGATTAATAAATAAATTAAGTAAAATACAAAACCAAATTAGCACTAATTAATAAGAACACAAAACCAAATTAGCACTAATTAATAAGAACTTAAAAATAGTATCAACACTTTCTAACTCATCATAAAATACATCTAGACAAAACAAATACTAGTCTAATAAATGTAATTCCATTACAATTTAAGATAGATAGATAAATTTGTTGACTTTCAATTAGTACATACATTTTGTATGATCTTGAAACAAGAAAACATTCATTACATTATTTTTCCTAAAAATATGGTGTATATCTTTATTATAATTCAATAAATAAGAATTACTTTTTCTTTAATGAGAGAAGAATGAAGGGGATCATTTAAACTTCATTTGAATGAAATTTGTGGTGTGATTGTGCTTTATAACGATAATAAATATCGATCGATTGTACTATTCATGAATTTGAG
This sequence comes from Solanum etuberosum, assembly GCA_029582245.1. Taxonomy (NCBI): domain Eukaryota; kingdom Viridiplantae; phylum Streptophyta; class Magnoliopsida; order Solanales; family Solanaceae; genus Solanum; species Solanum etuberosum. The sequence goes on from JAJONR010009472.1 coordinate 6,789, forward strand.
AATGCATCCTTCCCTTTCAATTTTGTCCAATTCATCACACAATTATTCAAATATTATTTCTAATGTTTTAAGAAGTTTGCACTAATCAGCATCGAATTATACACGTGCAACGTACGTGTCAAAATTTGTTTTTCAAATAAAATGTTAAATTGGGGTCTTGTTGAATTCTACATCATGCCCATTTTTGGGTAAATATGACATATTTTCTTATAATATAGAAAGAGAAACTAATCATATCATCATAATTTCTATAAAGACCACTAACAAAAGTTCATTCATTGTGAAATCTAATGTCCATTAAAAAAACATCACGAAAAAAAATTCAACGATCGATGAACTTTTTTGCCTCAATATCTCACCCATTGAACCACTATCAAGTAGAAAACAACAATACATAACAAACATATATACAAAAATTAACACTTACATACAATAGATCATATAATAAAAAAATATTTTAAAAATTAAACGTGCCATATACCTCGTAGAGGTGATGCATGACCTCTTCACGAAGACTATCATCATGGATTAATTGCACCAACTGATTTGGAGTGAGAGCACCCAAGTCATTAGGATTTTTCTGTGATGGCGATGATGACGATGATCCCAATGTTGATTCAGAAAATGGTGACTCTGGTAGATTCTCCATTGAAAAGTCTTGCAAAAAAAAATTATTCGTTTAAATCATCTTCCAAATGAGAAAGAAGACACTAAAATGACGCGTTTGATTTTATTTCCTAGTGAAAGACAAAGAGTAATTGTTTATTTACCTTTAAGAGAAATTGAAATCGGAGATAGATAAATGTAGTTATATTTGTAGCTTTGCCTTTGTTGACATGATATAGAGATCGATATTCTCAAGAAAGATGACGATGATACAATTGAGAGAGTTGAAGAAACAATGATTCAATAATAAAGAAGATGAATAGCGTAACGCTCTTAGAATTTTGTCGGAGTAAACAAAGTAAAAGAAGACTTTGCCTTTCAAATGCCAACCACGTGGCTTCGGCTGGGTGGGACTGGACTGACCCGTTTTGACAAACTATCTTGGGCCGCTCAACATTTCTTTTGGGCTTCTCACTTTGTTCTCATGTTTTATTAGAAGTTTAGTAGAGGACCAAACTCTGAATAGATCCAAAGTTTCTCATCCACACCACAACATTGTACAACATCTCATAATATAAATGATACTTCATAAATAGGATTCCTTTTTAGACTCATCTAGAATAAATTTTCATATGTGGTTACAACACTTCTAATGTCTTTTGGCACAAATAAAAGATATGATTTTTTTAGGAGTAGAACTACAATTACCCTTCCACTCAAGCCCAGACATCCCTGACATAGATATGAAAACTATCTTGGCATGATCGTCTAAAACGACATTGTATGAAGACAACCAAATCATCCCCAAAATGACATCAAAATCAACCATGTCAAAGATCACCAAGTGTTTCAAGATTTTATACCCCATAAAAGTCGCCACACAAAAATAATAGACTCTATCAACAACCACAAAATCACCCAAAGGAGTAGAAATATGAATATGAACATCAAGTGATTCACAAATCATACTCAAACCCACAACAAAATAAATACGCACGTATGAAATGTGAAATCAGGGTTAAATAAGGATGTATCCATTTGATCATAGACTAGAATAATACCTGTGGTCACTACATCAGACACTTCTGCCTCATGTGTGCCCGAAAAAAAACATAGAAGTGAGTCTGACCTCCTGCCTACGAATTGCTCAACTGGGCCAAGTATTGCTGGCCTGACCATCATCTCGAATAGGATGGATACCATCTCTATCTGTTGTGTAACCACCCCATCCAAATTGAGGATGATATCTACCATACGAGCCACCTCTCCTACCTGTTGGAACTAAGGCTCGAGAAGCCCGTTGCTGAACTACCTATTTACCATGTCTGAATTTGGGGCACCACTTGACCATACTCATAGAAAACCCTGTCCAATGTAGGTCAGTATGCTGAAATTAAAAAGACAGAGTAACCTTTTTAGTTTGATGATTGTTGGCTGACCTTTGACGGACCCTCAGATGAAACCTGCATCGTTGTCTAAATAGGGGTTTTGAGAGTATACTTGAGGATCAACCCCTTAGAGAAGGATTCATTGAAACTATCACCTCCTTCACACTCCTTACATGCTCTACCACTTCCTGAAAAGTCTTATTAGAAGACACCATCTGGAGTGCTGCTAACTAAAGTCCCACGTTCAAACCTTTGACAAATCGTCTGATCTTCTCCCGCTCAGTGGTAAGTAGCTGCAAATAATATCTAGTCAAAGAGTGAATCTGACGTTATAGGTGAAATATACAAATTACCCTGCTCGATGATGGTAAACTCATCACACCTCCTATTTCATAGAGTAGGAGGAACATAAGTATCCCAAAAAATGGAGTAGAACTAGGTTCAGGTCAATGGAGGCGATTCAACTGGCCTACACTTCATGAAATCTCTTCACCATAACTTGGTATCTCCCACTAGCTGAAAGGTGACAAACTCCACCCATATATCTCTACCGCCCCCATCTTGTAGCCTTATATAACAATCACTGATAGACTCGTAAGCATCCTCAAACTTAGCACCATAGAAGATTAGAGGCTTCATCTTAGTGAACCTCCAAAATAGATCATGCTCATCTCCAGTTATTACCAGTCAGATTTTGGCCTTAGAAACACCCTTATCTCTGAATCTTGTCCATCCGCAAAGTCACAACAACAGCATGCTGGAATCTTGTATATTGCCTTGTGAGAGCCGTGAATACCACCCCCGACTCTGCCAAACTACCTAACAAAGTCATCACATGAGCTAGCATATCTAACGAAGTTGGGGCAAGTGCAACAATCTACTGAATTGGTGCCTCTACTTCCTCTACTGTCATCTTGGGAGACTCAAATCTGTCTCATACCTAATCAATAGCTTGAGCCCTAGCCCCGACTAGCATCGCTGCTCTTTTCCTATCTTTGAAGCCTTCTCTAGCTCGTCCCCCTATTATGTATTACGGCCTCAACAACTGTCTCAGATATGGCTTCTCCTGATTGTGTCCTCACCATTTCTAAGAGAAAAGAGTGAAAGAGTTAGATATCCATTTGGATCATCAGATACCAATTGGAATCAAGTAATAACATAAAGAAAAGAAAGAATTGAGTTTTTCTAGTGTTACAGCCTTTCGTTGAGCAGAACATATGTCTATGTACCATTCCATAGGACTTTATGAGACATGTCCTTGTACGTTGAGTTCGACTAACCTAAAATTATGATACCAATTTTGTCACACTCTAAACTGCCGTGATTGACATTCACACTAACCCCAAGTAGGCGAACCATATCTTACCAACTAAAACGTTAATAATATTTTAAAGCATTAAGGCATGCTTTGAGACATCTTAGCCGGTCAATTGAGTTGAGTTTTCAAATGTTGGATCTACACCAACCAATTAAGTCAGTTTTTAATCATTTCGGTTTTGTCAATTTTGTCGGGTTTCAATTTATTAGATTTTTGTTGGTTTCGTCATGTTTTTCGATTTATTCATTTTTTGTCCATTTTTATAAAATATATGATGATGCACTTTCAAGCACATATTAAGTTAACTATATTTCAATATAAAATTACCAAATCAATTACTCTTTAAGCAAAGAATGAAATAATATATATTTAATCAAGTTACATATATAGATATTTCCAAAAAATTGTATGTATTGTCCAAAAATTTAGTAATTCGTAAAGAATATATTAAAATTGCTTAGCAAACTACCAGAAGTTTTAATGATACTGAAGAAGTTTTTGAGCTTTTTCTTAGTGTTTGCTTTGATTTTCTATCATTAGTTATTTGAATTACCTTTTTGTGGAAAAGATCTCTTCCACATTTGGTTAATTTCTTTCTTAGAGAAAAGTTTTGGACTTCTATAAATAAAGAATATTTTATTCTCATGACACAACACAATAGCATCCATAATGAAGTCGCTAAGAAATTTTATTTAAGGCTAGATTATTCTTTCAATTGATTTTATGCATTTTTACTAATAGTTTTCCAATATGTAGGTCACGACCAAATTATATTAAAGTAGCAACCAAGTGGTATCAGTGTCAATGATTGACAAGGCCGAAGATTGATTAAAAGTAGGTTCAGATCAAGTAGCCACCGATTTAATGATAGTGAATTGAAGAGTTTTTTTTGCAAAATAAAAAAAGAGGCCTGAAATACTACGTACATGTGGAGATAAAATTCCAACCATATTTTCAATTATCTTGCTGCTCCATCTTTAAAAATAAGAATTAATTTTCAACCCATGCCTACTTTAACACCAGAGCTCCTATAGACTCTGTGAAATACCTGGAGAAGAGGAGATCAAGAGGGTAGTATTTGAACTTAATGCTGATAGTTCATGTGGACCTGATGGAATTACCGGCTGTTTCTACCATCAATGTTAGAGTATTGTGGGTCCTGATGTTATTAAGGTGGTGCATGCCTTTTTTCAAGGTTCTACATTACCAAAGTCTATTACTCATACAAATTTGGTCCTATTACCGAAAAAAGATATCATTCAATCCTTTTCTGATTTTAGACCAATTAGTTTGAGTAATTTTATTAACAAAGTTATTTCTAGACTGATTCATGACAGGTTAGAAGGGTTGTTACCTTCTTTAATCTGTCCTCATCAGTCTGGCATTGTTAAAGGCAGGAGTATTACTGAAAATGTGTTACTAGCCCAAGAAATTATTGCTGACATCAGAAAAAGAGGTAAACCTGCTAATGTGGTAATTAAATTAGAAATGGCTATGGCCTACGATAGAGTTGATTGGAGATTTTTTATGAAAGTCTTAGAAAAGATGGGTTTTGAGTTACGATGGATGGACATGGTGTGGAGATTAGTGGCTAATAACTGGTACTCTGTATTAGTGAATGGACAAGCACATGGATTTTTTCACTCTACTAGAGGGGTAAAGCAAGGAGACCCTCTATCCCCTGCTTTATTTATTTTGACTGCTGAGCTGCTATCCAAAGCTCTTAATCACTTATTTTATAATCATGAGTTTAAGAGTTATGGATTACCTAAGTGGAGTGATCAAATCAATCATTTGGCCTATGCAGATGATACTATTATTTTTGCTAATGCTGATAAAAGATCTCTGCAATTAATAATGAAAACTCTTACTCTTTATGAATCTCAGTATGGTCAACTGATAAATAAAGGAAAGAGTTTCTTTTATATGTTTAGTAAGGTTACTCCTTCTGTGGTTCAAGAAATGGAGGATGTTACTGATTTTTTGAGAGGCAGTTTTCCCATGATGTATTTAGGATGTCCTATTGGACATGCTAAAAAGAAGGAGGTTCATTTCTCTGAACTCATCAAAAAGATTCAAAACAAACTACAGGTTTGGAAAGGGAAGCTACCCTCTTTTGGAGGTAAGGCAGTGTTAATTAACTATGTGGCTCGAAGTATCCCCATATACATGTTATCAGTTATGAGTCCTCCAAAATGTGTTATACATGATAATCACAGAATATTTGCAAAGTTCTTGTGGAATTTCAAGGAAGAGGGCAGAGCTACATATTGGATTGGATGGAATGATATTTGTCTCCCTAAAGCAGAAGGCGGTCTGGGTTTTAAATCCCTGTTTGATATTTCCAAGGCTTTATTTGCTAAAATTGTGGTGGAATTTTAGGAATCACAATATTCTTTGGTTCAATTTTATGTGGAACAAGTATTGCAAGAGAAACAGTCCTCAGATACTGGAATGGAGAGGGGGTTCCCAAGTCTGGAAGTTGATGTTAGTAGCTAGGAACTATTTTGACCAAGAAATTTGGTGGGAACCTAGAGCTGGGCAAGTCAGTGTTTGGTTTGACAATTGGACTCAACTAGGTGCTCTGTATTTTCATCTTCCTATTGATCAAGTTCAGAAACACTTTGAGGAGGTATATCAGCTTATTGATGAGGAGGGTTGGAATATTGACATACTACATGATAATTTTTCAGAGAAGGAGTGTTCTCATATTCAAGAAGTTCTGGGCAGAGGGCAAATATTAGATGAAAGAGATAAAGCCTGGTGGATGCCTACAGAAAATGATAAATTCACAGTTGGTAGTGCCTGGGAACTAGTTAGACAAAGATAAGAGAGGAAGGAGAACATTATGCAAATCTGGGAGAAAGGTATTCCTTTCAAAATTTCTTTTATGATATGGAGGTTGAGGCATATGAGGATACCTATAGGGGAAGTTCTTGTAAGAATGAAGATCACTAATGAAGTTGAATGTTGTTGTTGTGATACTAGAGTTCCAGAAATTGTTGATCATCTTTTTATTCAGTGTTCTATGTCCAAGAGTGTCTGGAAACTGTTTGCAGAAGCTGCTGGAATACAAGAAACCCTAATACAACTTAGACAAGTCATTGATTCATGGTGGAATGCTACTTGTTGCTCAAAATTAAAACCCTTGCTTAAGGCAGTCCTTGCTTTCATTATTTGGTCAATTTGGAAGAGAAGAAATGTTATTAGAAATGGTGGTTCTATGACTAAACATGCTTTAATACTAGGTGTGAATAAACTGATTCACTTGTTGGTTAAGGTAAGATATCCATGGCTGAAGAAAATACCTAATACTTGGCCACTGATTGTTAAACATTTGGAAGAGTATACTCCTTTAAACTGCTGCAAGGTGGTGACTTGGAAACTACCGTCTCGGGGGATTTTTAAATGTAATACTGATGGGTGTAGCAAAGGGAATCCCGGTCTTAGTGCAGTGGCATTTTGTATTAGGATTGATGAAGGTGATCTGGTATATGTTGAAGCAAAGAAAATAGGGGAAGCTTTAGCAATCGAAGCTGAAATGAAAGCAGTGAAACTGGGTCTAGAGTATTGTGTTCAAAAGGGTTATTTACCATTAACTATAGAAACTGATTCATTGATTACTAAAAAAATCCTAGATGGAGTTGGGGATGTTCCTTGGATTGTTACTATGGATGTGAAAAGCATAAAGGTTTCAATGCACGGTAGGAACGTGGAGGTGATTCACACATTCAGAGAAGGGAATAAACTAGCTGATTTTTTAACTAACAATGCTATTCAATTTGCAGGTATAGATACAGAGAGATATTTCCAGTTTTCCACATACATGAGTTACCAAAAAGAGTACAAGCCATCATTCAATTGGAAAAGAATCAAATCCCAAATTTGAGAATAAAAAAGATGTAAAACAGAGGCTTTACCACAAATGCACATAATACAAGCTGATCACGTAGGGCATGACATGAACAACAAGAAGGAAACAAATTCAGGACAAGGTTATTACATTACAACAACAAGAAATTAAAATCACTCTCAGAGCTCTATAAAGTGTTGAGTACGTTCATTTCTGTTATAAGATCGAGATTAGGGTGCTTACCTCTCTAGATCTGAAATCATATATGGTGTTATTAGCTTCGTCGGAGCTCATCCCGTGTAAGATCGATGAGATACAGAGGAAGATGCTCTAAAATTGATGATGAGCTGAAATGGACGTCTAAACGAATCTTTCCATAGAGTGATTTGTGTGAGGTCGTCTTCATCTTGCAGCTCTATCTCAGCTAAGATTTTCACTCATCAAGTTGAAGAAGTCTTCCTAGGTGCCGAATCATGGCGTCAGTGAGAGCTTTTGACGTATAAGTGATTTCACTCCGAACGATGCGTTGAAGATTTCAGCTGGTCTAGTGGATGCGGTAAGGGCGATCAATTGACCGGCTTTCCATCGGAGAAGATGAAGCTTCATCTGGAGATTTGAGGAAAGTCAGCTGACCTTTTTGGGGATTCAATTTCCAAATGGGTTTCACTGCTGTGTTATTTAATTTTGTTGTTTCATTTCTCAGGTTTGGGCCTTGGGTCTTGATCATATACTTTCTATTTTTTATTAATAAAACCCACTTTTGAATTTAAAAAAACGCATGAGCTTCACCTTTAATCCCACTCACTTTTAATATACAACTCCAATATTATTAACCTGTGTTTATTTTTAACACACACGACTCCATTTTTAGCTTAGGTCAACTTTTAACCATGGTAAGTAACATTGATATATGAAAATTGTGTGAAAAAAGATGATCAAGATTATTTTGATAAAAAATTCAGGCCAAACGGGAGATTTTTTATGGTTTACCCGGATTATCTACCATAATTAGATCTTTCTTGGTGAAAAGGTTTCTTGTTGGAAAATATCTCTTCCCTCTTTAGTTAATCCTTTCTTGGAAGAGATGTTTTGAATTTTTAAAAAATAGAAAATATTTTCTTATCATGCCACCACACAATAACATCAACAATCCAGTTCATAAAGAGTTTTATGCATGAGAGATTATTCTCTCAATAGATTTTATGCATTCTTAATATTAGTTTCGAGTATGTAGGCTACTTGACCACACCAAAATAAACATTAAACTTGTTTATTTTATATTTATTTTTTCTCGTATGATTTATCACTATAAATTTTTGTAATTACTAATTTTCGCATGTCAACTTGTTATTTCGATACCAACACTTTTAACAGTTGCTTCTTTTGCTTAGCTTTTTGAACATGAGAAAAATTGAAAATATACTCCACCATACCAAACATACCCTTAATGTTTAATGTTTTCATTTTTTATTTTTTCTTAAAAAGCCCAAAATCAATTTCCCAAAACTAAATCACATACACATTTGTTTTCCAGATCCAGAGAAATAAGAAACATGTAAAGATATGGTACCTAACCCAATTCAACCCCAAAAGTTACCTTACGAGGGAAGGACGGTCCAAGTCCATATAACAAATTACCCGTCCATTCCCTAACCATCGTGGGACTTTAACCCACTCTAACAAAATAAAACCAAAACCCCTTTAGGTATCAAAATTAAATATATAAAAAAACAAAAAAACAAAAAAAACAATTCACTCAAACACCAATGGTACACTAAAGAAAACAACAAGTACATATAACTTAATTCCAGCTGAACATAAAGGCACAATTCAGCACACAACAGAGCAAAAGTATCAGTTTCAACAGTTGAAAAGTTAACTTAAAAGCTACTCAGGTCATTGTTTATTGTTTTTTCCTACAAACCAAGTTCACTTCTTTCCCTTAATCTTTGAAATTGTTGTGTTCTGTATTGCAATATTCTTGATAGTTGATACTGTCTTCATTCAGGGGAAAATAGACGTCCATAAACATTGAAATGTAGAACCTGCAACATCCATGCCGTTTCGTGGTCATCCTACAAAGACATATACAGAAGTTTACAATCATACACATGAAGTTGTGACAGTAGTTGAAAAGATCTATCAAATTTAAGGTCATCTAAGAAGCAGATGAACTCACACGAAGAATGTCCTTAAAGGTGTTGTCAAATAGCTGAGGAGGAACTTGGTTTATGAATGCCTCAGATGGCCTGCATTGTGAAGGTTGATCAAACAATAAATCCAAGAGAGATATAGATGATACTTATAAAGAAAATCACAATTATACATAAAACTTGAGCAGTAAGGACGAGAATGTTTACCCGATGAACTTGAATACTTCTGAAAGACTAAGAAAACATTGTATCACATACATTAGATGCAGCAAACAAGGATTTTCAGTAAGTTTCTGTACCACTCGGTACAGGACCTGTACTATCGAGTAGAAGCGTTCAGGCGTAGCACAACAATAGGACATTCCCTTCTCTTGCATCAGAATTTTCATAACTATGAGAGTTGCAACCTGTGGAGGTACAACATTCATTTCATATAAGATGCGAGAAACAATATATCACCATAAACCAGAAAAGTCATTCAGAAACACTATTTATAAAACAGAATGGAAAATCAGGAGTGACAAACACATCACATGTGGCTTAGATGCATGCAGGGCAGAGTCAGGGGAGAAGAAGGAAGGTCATCAAACACCAGTCACCAGATAATTACACTGTATGTATAAGATCAAAATTATGTTTTATGTATATACAATAGATATTGAATCTCGTTGACTTATTCCTGTGTTTACTTCTTTATATTTTAAATGTCTCTTATTAAAATTTGGCTTAGTCCCATAAACTATTGAACTTTATTCCCGTATTCCAAATTTTCATTCGAAATACATGTTTATTCAGGTAATACAGATACATTCTTCTGATGAATAACAATAAAACTAAAATACATCATTCTGTGGTTACCTTAGAATCACTCTGAAGAAAATAGATAAAAGAAACTCATAACTTCTAAGCCTAAAAATCATTACATAGCAGGCTAACCTTCCGTGACAGTTCATCGCATAGATCCATGCACTCCAGGCACGAAGGAACCACTTCCGTTTCCAGGAAAAAATGAAGGACCTTTGGTCCATATGGATCATCAAACTGCACCAGCAAACAAAAAATCAGAATCATGAAGTAGGCACTTCCAAAAATTAGAATAATTCTACAAATGTATGATCAGTGGTCAAATTACCAATACAAAATGCCATATGTTTTTCTGAGATAAACAATTCAAGAAATGCAGATGGCCATCAGCCATATTTATATGCACATTATGTCTGGTAAGGATATTATAGATTGAGCCTATTCAAGTTTTATAATACAGCCTAGATATACCTAACATCTTTTTTTGGGGATCAATATCATGAATGCAGTCTGTCCAACGATAAACTTAATTCAAATTATAGAGCTACGACAAAATCAAACCTGAATAACCAAAAAATTGAAATTTACCAGTCTATTCTAGGAGTTATTACTCATTTTTTTAAATTGTTTTGTTTTCCAAGTTTAACGAGGAAGAGTAGGAGGAGGGGAAGTAACAGATGATGGAAAAAGAGTATATTTGTGTAGTTCAATCCACTTTATCAAACAATTAGAGATAATTTTGATTACTCCACCAAAAAGAAAACAAAAGACACAGTTGGTATTTTGATCAAAAATAGGATATCCGAGACAAGGTAGGAGTGACTTCGGTGGAAGCCAAGACGCGCTCTGAACATGTGATGAGGAGATGCACGGAAGCCCTAGTGGGGGAGTGACTATGGATGGATTTAGTAGAGGTAGAGGTAGACCAAAAGTGTATTGGGAGAAGTGATTAGACCGGACACGACACAGTTGCAGGTTATCGAGGACATGACCTCAGATAGGAAGGTGTGAAAGATACAAAAGAGGGTAGAAGGTTAGTAGGTAGGAGTGCGTCCATACTAGTAGGTAGGAGTGTGTCCATACTAGTAGGTAGGAGTGCGTTGTCTTGCTGCCCTTACTGGTAGTCATAGTACTACTCTCGTAATTTCATGTTCTTCGGTTTCTTTTGCTATCTATGGTTTCATGTAGTTTGATTATAGTATTATTTTGTTTTAGTACTGTTCTGCTACTATTTGTCATTATTGTTACTACCTATTGTCTCTTGTACTTCCATCACATTTCTAGACTGTTTTTGTCTTGAGCCGAGGGTCTAGCGGAAACAACCTCTCTACCTCAGTGAAGAAAACTGGAAAAAGTAAATCCACGAAATGAATGTAGTGACAACAGTGAAGAGAGCGTGTGTATATTTGTTCAAATGGACGGATACCTTTGCTAGGGCACCGAGAACACCCAAGCTGGTGAGCCTCAAATACTCCAAAGGCTTGTCGTCTCCACTAGGCTTGAGAAATGGGTAGAAATAACATGGTATTTTAGCTGCAAAATGAAATTACTAGAAGAGTTAACTGTTTCTCACACAACAGTAAAAACATTTCTTAAAGGCACAAAGTTAGATTTTGAGGTAAACTAGAGCATTAAAAGGACATATTTCCATCGAAAAGAACTTGCAGGCGCATGATCTGCATTCTCACCGCAAAAATGTTAATGAAATCGAATTTATCTTTTTGAAAGACTGAAGACATGAAAAAGAGGACTGAAGTGGGAAGAATTTGTTCTTCCACTCACTTTGAAACCTAGTCACCTGAATCTTTCCATATTCCTACAAAAACTTGATTCACTCTTACTAGTCATTTGGCCTTGGCCTAATTTTCATTTCAATTTGTATCATTTCATAAACTGACTTACCTTCTATAAGCTCCTTTCTTGTTTCTGGATTTTTGGCCATAACCTGTAGAATATATCCATAAAGGAATAAGGTGAATACATATAACAAAGTGGCAGAAAATTGGTGTCAAGAAGTAAGTAATAACATAATATCAAAACTTCATTTCATGCTGGCCGCATCTCAACAGAAGCTTGTTGAAAAACTAGTTACAATTGAAAAATCATCTTCACCGAGTATGTTAGTTTTTGAAAATTATATGTTGTTCATAAACTTATCAATGGTATTACTCAAAAATTTCCTCTTGTAGTTGTATGGCATTACGTTGAAATTGCTATCGAAATCAACTCTTTACCCTTTCTAAGAAAATTGCTCACATATACTGATCGACTAACTGAAGTTAATATGCAGTTCTAGGTATTTAATATTGGTTCATGGTGGAAACATGATTGTTATAGTGAAATGTTGTTATAGAGAATGACTGTTATATAGAACATATAAATGTTGGGTATAGTAAGAGTTAATGGGAAATAGAGGGAAGATGAAAAGAGGAATTGGAAAAGATTCTCTTATGCTTTAAGAAAAGGCATTTCTCCCTCATTGATGGTGGAAAGAAAAATAAAAGTATTTAAATAGAGAAACACTTCTATTAGTTGCTAAAAGGGTTGGAAAGAGGGACCCCCCTCGCGCCGTCATCGTCGCTCGCTCGGCTTTGCTGTTGCTGCACCAACCCGAACTGCTGTACCACCAGTAGAGAAACCGAGAAAATTCTTTGGTGTGAATTTCAAAGGATGGTAGCAACGAGTATTTTTCTGGCTTACCACTCTTGGTCTGCAGAAATTTACCAATGAAGAAACTCCAGTGCCTGCTGCTGATATGTCAAACAGAGAAAAGTTCATGATTATTGAAGCATGGAAACAGGCAGCTGCTGATATGTCAGACAGAGAAAAGTTCATGATTATTGAAGCATGGAAACAGGCAGACTTCCTATGTAAAGGCTACATTCTAAGCGCTTTAGAGGATGACTTATATAATGTCTATAGTGTAATGACAACTTCGAAAGAATTGTGGGATGCACTTGAGAAGAAATATAAGACAGAAGTTGCATGCTTGAAAAAGTTTGTGGTCGCAAAGTTTTTAGACTATAAAATGTCAGATAGTAAAACTGTTGGATCACAAGTGCAGGAACTTCAACTTATTTTCTATGATCTGATTACTGAGGACATGGTAGTTAATGAAGCGTTTCAAGTAGCTGCAATGATTGAAAAGTTAATAAGAATTCTGCTTCTGTTTACTTATTGGAGTCAAATGATTTATGGCATGCCCGTTTGAGACATGTAAATTACAAAGCCTTGCGAAAATTGATTACTTTAAAAGTATTGCCTGATTTCAAATGTGATAAATCGAAATGTGAAATTTGTGTGGAAAGTAAGTTTGTTAAACATCCTTATAAGTCTGTTGACAGGAATTCAAAACCTTTAGACTTAAGTCACACAGATATATGCGATATGAAGTCAATTCCATCTCGTGGTGGGAAAAATATTTTATAACTTTTATTGATGATTGCACTCGATTCTGTTATGTATATTTGCTTAATAGTAAGGATGAAGCAATTGATGCATTTAAGCAATAC